>CAUYTI010120821.1:0-17190 GCA_963575145.1 Galago senegalensis | reverse complement strand
TCAACCATACACCCAGGGTGCCCCTTTGAATAGTCCCTGGGTGGTCTGCCTGGTTTAAGGGGTCCAAATCAGTTGTCCCAGTCAGCACCAGTTTCAGGTGGAAGAGTTCAAATGTCTCTGGCAGCTAGATAAGAGGGGTCTACTGGCAGCTCAGATATAACTTGCTCCAGTGCTCCATGAGGGCAAAGGGACCCACCCAGCAAATGGGTTAGTCTGGGAAGGTTAAAACCGCCTTCCCCATCTTGCACCCAGTCACTCATAGTCTCCCAGGTCTGTGACCCTATTCACTCCAGTAGGCAACTGCTCCTGGGGTTTATGATTGCCAAAATCACCCAGAAATCTGAGTCTGGCGGGGGGGGGGGGTTATGTGTTTAAATTAGGCTGTGAAAGTTCTTTCAATTCCAGCCCCTTGCCTTCTGTCCTGGGTGAATTCCTCTGCAAGTCAGAGGCTGCTAGAGTTGATGAGGAACTCAGCTCTGGGAAGCAAGCAATTAGAGTTTACACTCAGGTGTCAATTCCAGCCTCTGCCCACCCACTGCCTTTGTCTGAGCTATATTTCCCTGAGGGCTGGTGTTAATGGTCTCTTTACTTATGAAAGTTGCCAAGTCTGTTCCACCTGTGGCTGCTGTCCAGAACCTCTGGTTGCCCAGAGAGATGGGGCTTGCCTATCTGGAATGATGTCAGTTCACAGCTCAGGATGCCACTGTTGCTGTATGGCTTCCTCCAAGCCAACTTTCTTCTCCTCACTCCTGTACCACAGTCAGCACAGAGCAGCACCAGCCCTTTCCCCCTCTACTTCTCTTAAGGTTATGCCCAAGAATCTGGACTCCATAGGTAACAAACCTCCAGACCTTGGGGTGAGGGCAGTGGAATCCTCAGAGTTCAATGTTGCAGGTGGGGAATATATACAGTTTTATACAGTTTTACAATTTTATGCCTGGCAGGAGGGTGTCGTGGCATGCCAGCAGGGGTAGGAGGTCCAGTTTTTAGGGGGTCTGTCCTGAAGGATAGAGTGGGAGGATGTTTGAACTCTGCTCGCTTGTTTGCATGGAGTAAGCTGCGAGCCCTTGTTGTGGGGGAGGGGACTCCTGTCTGCTTGGTGGTGGATTTTGTACCTTTTGATTGTATTTTTGGGGTCACAGCTCACTTCAGGAAGGTTGAAGTGCACTCTTTGATCTTCTCTCTTGGCTCCACTCCAAACCATCAGCTCCCTTGCTAAACTTCTATCCTTTAAGCCTCCTTCTGGATGGGAGCTTCTGTAAAAAGCTGGCTACAGTCCGCCATCTTGGCTCCGCTCCTCCACTTGAACATTCTAAAGCAGTGGTTGTTAACCTTCCTAATGCTGCGATGTATTTTCATTGTTACAAAGGGGTCTGAGAACCACTGTTCTAAAGTATCTTTTTTCTTTAATTAAAATTTTATTAATAGAATTGCATTCACATAAAGTTGTAAGGGATAGAGATCTGTACAGTTTGCCTATTTTCTACCAATGGGAATGTTTTCAAAAATTACAGTTTACTATCACAATCAAGATACTGACATTAACACAATCCACACACATAAGTGTAGTCATTACCTCCTTCTTCTAGCATCCATTCTAGATTGTCTTTTGCCATTGGCCAGGATGTCTGTTGTTTTCCTTGCTTTCCTTTTACACTAAGCCTGACTTTGATACTGAAGGATCTGAACCCCTGGTTACCATTCCCTTAACAGATCATGGTCATGGATGCTATAATTTAATTACTAAGCTTATTACCACAGAATCCCATTAGTTTTGGAAACAATCCAATCCTATTCTAAATACTCCTAATGAGGTCTAGGTGTCTTTGAGGTTTGCTTATAGTCTCTGCTGCATTGACAAGTGATCAACAAATCATAAGGTCACTTTACCTTCCATTTTGGATCATAGCAGGTAAGGGTCTCTTTCCTCCTGGACAGACAGGGAAGTAACTGGTGACATTAGCACACTCAAAGTATCCTAAGGGGGCTGTGTTCATTGTGAGTCAGTAGACTGAGAGGGTCTCCTGTTTGGGTATGTCCTGAGCTGGATCCATAGCAAATAGGTATGTGTCTGAACAAGTGTTCACAATTGTTCATCACTTATTTGCTGCCTCCTGGAGACTTGACCTGACCCAAGTTTTACAGGCTGCTCTCCCCACAGGTTCCAAAAGCCTTGGCTTGCCCCAGGTCTGAGCAGGCACTCAGCTGCAGAACATTTCCTCCTGACAGCTCATTCTGGGAAGTGGCCATTCCTATTTCTCTCCAGCATGGGGATGATGCATGAATCTGTAGCTTAGACAAGGACCAACAGTACATGGCTGTTATTAAAGGGAAGAATAAAAAGTCAGTAAATGATTTGCAATTAAAATAGATTATTATCAACATGTGAAATATTGAGTGAGAAGATCATTATGCACATCAAGATGAAATGTGGCTTCAAGAAAACAGATTTCCACTTTAGAGGTGATGTGTAAAGAAAAATTAAATGAACTCCACCACAGACTCTCCACTTGAAACACTGTAGACTCCATATCACTGTACAAAGGACAAATGGTTCTCCGTAGCCTTCCATTCCCAGACCATGTGATTTTGATAGCATTGAGATCTTCCCTGCACATAGTCTCCCTCAGAGACGGGTGGACTTGCCTCTTCTGCAGAGTGTAGATGACTGGGTTGAATAGTGGGGTCACCATCATTGGAATCCAGCTTGTCTCTTTGCTTTGGTCTTTTTTTTTTTTTTTGTTCCTGGGCTGGGTTTGAACCCGCCACTTCTGGCATATGGGGCCGGTGCCCTACCCTTGTGAGCCACAGGCATCACTGCTTTTGTCTTATATATATAAAGACACAGCTCCTATGCTTCAGAAAGAGGACAAGAAGAAGCAAGTGGAGAAATTTTCTGCTGCTCTTTAGCTGAAAGGAGATGCATGATTGTGACCACTACATTGCTATACAAATGATGGTTATAAGAAAGGATATAAATAAGGTCAATAAAGTGAGACCAAATGTTGACATTTGAACCTATCCAGTGTCAGAGCATAAAATATAGATCATGAGGCCAAGGTGACTGAAAAAAATGAGGGATGACATGTGGTCCACAGGGAAATAACTGTGAGACCCTCCTAACCAGACCAGTGATGACAGCAAAGCCTGTAGCAAAGCAGTGACTACGAAGAAGCAAGTCCTCAGGTTCATGGTGGTCGGTAACACAGAGCCCTGCAAAGCCCATGTACTGATGGCCATCAAATAGGAGGAAGAAACCTGTTGCATGCAGAAATACAAAGAGAAGGGCTTGTATAAAACAGGTAGCAATAAAGATGATAGATGAATGACTACTAAGCATATGAAAAAATGTTCATCATCCCTAATTATTAGAGAAATGCAGATTAAAACCAGCCTGAGATATCATCTAACCTCAATGAGAATGACCTACATCACAAAATCTCAAAACTGTAGATGCTGGCACGGATGTGGAGAGAAAGGAATGCTTTTGCACTGCTGGTGGGACTGCAAACTAATACAACCTTGGAAGTATAGAGAAACCTTAAAGAACCCAACCTAGACCTCCCATTTGATCCTGCAATCCCATTACTTGGCATCTATCAAGAAGGAAAAAAAAATCCTTTTATTATAAAGACACTTGTACTAGGCTGTTTATTGCAGTCCAATTTATAATTGCTAAAATGTGGAAAAAGCCTAAATGTCCTTCAACCCAGGAATGGATTGGCAAGCTGTGGTATATGTATACCCTGGAATATGATTCCACCATCAAAAATAATGGAGATTTTACAGCATTCATACTAACCTGGATGGAGGTGGAACACATCATTCTTAGTGAAGCATCACAGGAATGGAGAAGTAAGAATCCTATGTATTCAACTTTGATATGAGGACAATTGATGACAATTAACGACACGGTGGGGCATGGGGGAAGGGGAGACCAGACAGAGAAGGAGGGAGGGGGTGTGGGCAAGGAAAAAAAAAAGAAAGAAAATAGTGACAAATTCTCATATAAATTGTATTTAGTTTTGACCAAAGTACATTATTTAAACATTAATTTAAGGTTTCAAAGTTGTTGTGACCTTGTGACTATTGTGACTTTAAATTATGATACTAACATCTTAGCATGCTTCTATTTTCTTTTTTGCCTCTATTTCATTGAGTTCTGCTCTCATCTCTGTCATTTCTTTTGTTCTGCTAACTTTGGGTTCAAATTGTTCTTTTAGATCATGGGGGTGTGACATTGGGTTATTAATTGTGATCTTTCTGCTTTTTTGATGTAGGCATTTAATGCTGTAAACTTCCCTTCTAGAACTCCTTTTACTGTACCCCACAGGTTTTGGTGTTTTGTGTTTTTATTTTCATTTGCTTCAAAAAATTGTTTAATTTCTGTCTTCTTCATTGACCCAAGGATTGTTCAGGAACATGTTGTTTAATTTCCAAGTATTTGTATAGTTTCCTAAATAATTCTTCATGCTGGTTCTAGCTCATTTCATTGTGGTCTGAGAAAAAACTTCATATGATTTTGAATTTTTTTAATTTGTTAAGATTTGTTTTGTAGACCAACCTGTGGTTTATCTTAGAGAACATTCCATGTGCTGATGAAAATAATACACACTCTGCAGGGCAAAATGTTCTGTAAATGTCTGTTAAGTCCATTTGGTTTAAAGTCCAATTTAAGACCAATGTTTCTTTGTTGATTTTATGTCTTAATGATCTGTCTAGTGTGGTGAATGGGGTGTTAAAGTCCCCCATTATTACTGTGTTGCCATATATCTCTTTCTTTTGGTCTAGTAATATGTTTTGTGAATTTGGGTGCTCTGATGTTGGGGGTACATATATTTAGAATTGCTGAATTGATCTCTTTATTTTCCTTTTCTTACTGTTTTTTTTTTTTTTTTTTTTTTTTAGACAGAGCCTCAAGCTGTCACCCTGGGTAGGGTGCTGTGGCATCTCAGCTCACAGCAACCTCCAACTTCTAGGCTCAAGCGAGTCTCCTGCCTCCGCCTCCCAAGTAGCTAGGACCACAGGTGCCCACCACAATGCCAATTTTTTTTTTTTTTTGGTTGCAGCTGTTATTGTTGTTTGGTGGGCCTGGGCTGAATTCGAACCCACCACCTTAGGTGTATGTGGCTGGTGCCTTAGCCACTTGAGCCACAGGCGCCAAGCCTTCTTACTGTTTTTGATTTAAAATCTGTTTAATCAGATATAAGTATAGCTCCTTCTCCTCATTTTGGTTTCCATTTGCCTGGAATATCTTTTTCCACCCTTTACTTTCAGTCTTTGTGTCCTTATGGGTAATGTGTGTTTCTTGTAAGTACTACTTAACATTCTGCTAATTTATATCTTTTAAATTGCTCATTTAACCCTTTTACATCTAAGGATAACGTTGGTAATTGTTTTCCAGTTGTTTCCAAAATTATTTCTTTCTTTTCTTTGCCTTTTTGTCTTCGTGGTTCAATGAAACTTTGTCATATTGTCATTTGATTCATTTCTCTTCCTTCTTTGTGTGTTTGGGACCTGTACGTTTTATATTTTCATGGGTTTTTGTGATGGTGAATATTGACCTTTTATTTGCATGTTTAAGACCCCTTTGAGGCTCAGTGCCTGTGGCTCAAGCGGCTAAGGTGCCAGCCACATACACCTGAGTTGGCGGGTTCGAATCCAGTCCAAACCCGCCAAACAACAATGACAGCTGCAACCAAAAAAATAGCTGGGCATTGTGGCAGGTGCCTGTAATCCCAGCCACTTGGGAGGAAGAGGCAGAAGAATTGCTTGACCCCAGGAGTTGGAGGTTGCTGTGAGCTGTGATGCCACAGCACTCTACCCAGAGGAACAGCTTTAAGCTCTGTCTCAAAAAGAAAAAAAAGACCCCTTTGAGCATTTCTTTATGGTCAGTCTAGTGGTGATGAATTTCCTTCATGTTTGCTTGTCTATTTCTCCTTCATTTATGAAGCTTAGTCTAGAAGGATATAATAGTCTTAGTTGAAACTTTTTTTTTAGCACTTTGAAAATACCATCCCATTCTTTTCCTGCCTATAAAGTTTCTGCTGAAAAATTTGCTGTTAGTCTAGTAATTTCATTTGTAGATGACTTGAGTCTTCTCTCTTACTAATTTTAAATTCTTTCTTTCGCTGTGATTTAGACATTCTGAATATGATATTCCATGGTGAAGTCCTTTTTGCATTGTATTTGCTTAGGGATCACTGTACCTCCTGTATTTGGATATCTACCTCTCCAGCTAGACTGTAGAGATTTTCATCAGTTATTTTCTTAAATAGGTTTTCTAATTTTGATCTCTCCTCCCCCTTAGGAATACCAATACTCTGGCTCAGCGCCTGTGGCTCAAGTGGCTAAGGTGCCAGACATATGCACCTAAGGTGGCGGGTTCAAATCCAGCCTGGGCCCGCCAAACAACAATGTCAGCTGCAACCAAAAAATAGCCAGGTGTTGTGGTAGGCACCTGTGGTCCCAGATACTTGGGAGGTTGAGGCAGGAGACTCGCTTGAGCCCAAGAGTTGGAGGTTGCTGTGAGCTGTGATGCCACTGCACTCTACCCAGGGGGACAGCTTAAGGCTCTGTCTCAAAAAAAAAAAAAAAAGAATACCAATAATCAGTAAGTTTGGTCACTTTATGTAGTCCCAGACATCTCAAAACCTTTGTTCATTATTTTCATTCTTTCTTGCTTATTTCTGTCTGACTGGATTATTTCAAAAGACCTGTCTTCAAGTTCTGGAAGTCCTTTTTCTGCTTAATCTAATTTATTATTTAAGATTTTTGGATATGTTTTGTATTTCTATCAATGAATTTTTCAGCTCCAGATTTTCTGCTTCTTTTTTAAAAAAATCTATCTTGAAAATGATAACTTTCTCATTCATGTCCCAAATTGATTTTTATTTCTTTGTATTAGTTTTCAGATTTCTCTTTCATCTCATTGAGCTTCTTTAAAAACAATATTTTGGATATTTTATCTAGAATTTCAAGTAGTTCTTTTTGATTGGGATCTGTTGTTAGATAATTGTTGAGGTCTTTTGGTAATGTTTCCCTGCTTTTTTTATGTTTTCTGTGTTCTTCCACTGATACCTATGCATCTAATGTAGCAGTCACTTCTTCCGATCTTTTAATATTGCTTTCATAGGGAGGAATTTTCTCCTGAAAATGTATGTATGTTACTGTTTGAGTAGGACATATTGGCTTTGATTTTGGGTGTCTGTGGTAGTGTGATCTTTATATGATTTCATGGGGAGTACACAGGTTCAATGGTTACTGTGATTCCCTTGGTGGCTTAGGGAACAGTTAGTAGTTGAAGCCATAATGAAGTTTTGCTGGAGACTTGGGCACCAACAGAGCCAAGATTTAGGCCCTGGCTTAGATGCCAGTGATGGTGGCAGTGGGCTTAGTGTGCCCACAGCCACAATGTAGGCCCCAGAAAGCTTATGCAGGCACCAGTTTTAGTGGTTCCTGAAGGGCAAATTCTTACGCCTCTGTGTGGCTTGCTCAAAAGCTTGTAGTACAAGCAGTGGGCCAGGTGTGTGGGCTGGTTCTCTGGCCACTGAGCAGCTGATATGATGTGGGTGATGGCAATAGTCCATTGGTGTTGGTGGTAACTATGATGAGTTGATGGACAAGGATATGAAGAATATGTGCCAGGCACTGAATTACCCTTCTTATTAATTCCTACATGTGATGATCCTCAGCTCTCTGGCCTTTTCCTGAGATGCTAAATTTCTAACAAACTCCTGGGTTATGCCTATGATATTAATTACATGGACCACACTTTGAATAGCAGGAGTCTTAACTTGTGCTTGAAAAATCACTCAGCATTTTCACTGTGGGCCCAACTTAACTTCAGCATCAAGTTCCCAGTGCTATGGGAGTGATGCAAATTTGAATTTATAACTCCTAGTTGGCATAACAAAGCCAGATTAATGCAAACATTTCCTAAGTTTGGCCACAGTTCCAAATTGTTTAAAATTTATTTACTCATCTCCAAAATTATAAAAATATTTTTTATCTTGAGAACAAAACTGGAATTCAATAAAATACTTCCTCTCTAAATTAAGGGATGTTGGTCAGGTGCAGTGGCTCACACCTGTAATGTTAGCACTTTGGAAGGCTGAAGTGGGTGGATTTCTTGAGCTCAGGAGCTCAAGACCTGAGTAAGAGGGAGACCCTATCTCTACTAAAAATAGAAAAACTAGCCAGATGTGGTGGTGCATTCCTATAGTCTCAGTTACTCAGGGAGCCTAAAGCAAGAGGATCTCTTGAGCCTAGGAGTTTGAGATTGCTATGAGATATGATACCATGGCACTCTAGCCAGGGGTAACAGAGTGAGACCACATCTCCAAAAAATTAAGTAATTAATTAATGAGTTAGTTAGTTAATTAAGATATATTGAAAGGAGATGGTTGATAATTCAGGTATGCATGTGGTTTATACTATAATAGACAGCTGCAGAAATTTAAAGTAGGATTCACATGAATCAAAAATTGTTAAATTTGTCTACAAATTGGGCTTTATCTATAATAAATAGTTATAAAATTCTCCAAATCTTATAATTCTTGGGAGCTCAGAGCAGTTCAGCCACGGGAAATGAGTGAAGTACCCAGTTACCTGTGGTGTGTGACTGTAAATACATACACTCCTTAATCATGTCAACTAGTCTTCATTCTTTTCCTTTGCACTTCCAAAATAAGTTATGTTCATATGTCTTCTCTCATCAGTAAGTAAATGCAGTCTTGTGAATCTCTGGGTTCCAATAAATTGGTCTCTCAAAGCCTCTTAATCCCATAAAAAACTCTTGATTTAAGAAAGCAACTCAACAAATCCCATCTTTGCCCTAGACCTAGTGAATAAGAAACCCTAGGGGTGGGCCTAGCACTCTGTTTTCCAACAAACACCGAAGTTTAAAGACATTGCACTCTACAGATGAATTGCTTTTTATAAGATTTCTTCTGAAGTTGGAAGAAAGTGCTTTTGACAGAGGCTCCTGTCCAGAGGACAGATAATGGCCAGAATGGAATCAATGAAGCTGAAGGTAGGGAGCTGAGCTAAGAAAGAAGATAGATAAATGCACATAATCTCTGCAAAGGCAAGCTGCAACTCTAAGAAAACAAATTCCAGGTACAAAGCCCATTGCCAAGAGAATGACAGACTCGTTCCCCAAGAAGAAGTCTCACTGTGTGCTATCTGCAAGTGAGCAGGGGACAAAAGACCTCTTATTTTATCCCACAGGGGAGAGCCACTAAACACCAGGCCTCCTTATCCAGGTAGATCCCACTTGTGAACCTAGGAATCTTCCTGCCCAGCATAAAATTAAACAGATATTTTCCCTGCAATTTTGAACGCCCTGTCCACCCTTTCCCCCCCTCACCTGGTGTACTGTAGGCCTGCCCCCTGCAGAGCCGAAAGTGTTTGGCCTCCTTGAGAGGCCTGGGTATTTTGTGGGTTGCTGAACAGCAGCATGGAAACAGTGACTCAAGTGGAAGTTGGGGGGTGGCAGGGAGAGAGAGACACATGGAAGAGAGAGACGCACCACTGCGGAGGTGCTCACGCCCCTGGTCAGACTTTAGCAGTGCTCTCACCTGAGCCCTTTGCTCATCCCGGGGAACTGGGCTTCAGCCACTCTGAGTAGCCAGAAAAGTGGGTGGCAGGGGCAAGGCACTGACTGCTCAGGAGAGAGAAATGTGCCAACATGGTGCATGGCAGCAGATGGAGGTGCTGATGCCTTTGGTCTGAATCTGGAGGTACATTCCCCTTCTCCCGTTGCCCACCAGGGGGAATCAGGCTGCAGCCCCTCATGGTTGCATGGGGTGGTTGCAGTGGGACAGGAGATGATACCACCCTGACTTCATTGTTCACTGGAGGGAACCAGGCTTCAGCCCAGCAGGGTTGCTGGGAGTGGTGTGTGGCAGGAGGTGGAGGTGCTGACACCTGTAGACAGACTCTTTGACAGGGTGCAGTTTCCCGACCTCATTGCTTACCAGAGGGAACCAGATTTCTGCCCCTCAGGTTTTTGGGACAGAACTACCTCTGGATCCCTACTATTGGGTTACTGGATACCCTTTGAATTCTCCCTGTTGAGCAGTGATTGTACTGCCTGAGATGATCAGACTAGAACTCTTGACCTGGGCTGTCCACCTGGGGACCCTCCAAGATTGAGTGGTGCTCATTTTGTAGTGGGACAGACTGAGTCTCCTCCTCCAGTCATTACCGGTTGGGGGCAGGGTGCCACATTTGCTTGTATCTCTCCCTAGCTGAGATTTCAGCGTAATACTGCAACTCATTAGGGTTGGATAGAGGATAGCTGACTATAATACAGAGCCAGCTAGTACTATGACACAAGCAGGTCCTCAGAGTCTCTGGCTGCAGCTCTGAAAGGGACTTTTCTAAAGCTGTAGAGGAAAATACACAATCACCAGCCCCAGCTCATTGGCAAAAGGCTGGTTAACTCTACTTCCTGGGGCCCTCAATCTAATCTCACCATACCAGTTTCACTACCCAAACTGTAGAAAATAATCATGGGGTGGAACCAGTGGAAGAACTCTGACAACATGAATAACCACAATAGATCAACTCCCCCAATGAATGACAAAGGGGATATAACAGAAAATGCCATTCATAGACAAATGGATGAATTGTCAGATATAGAATTCAAAATATGGATGGCAAATAAAATGAATAGAAAGGAAGAAGAGATAGAAATCCAAAGAGTTGTTCAAAAGTTGTTTCAAGAAATTAATGAATTCAAAGACAAAATCACCAAGGATATAGACATAATGAGAAAAGAGATAGCAGAGCTCAAGGAAATGAAAAAGTTACTTGAGGAGCTCCAAAATACAGTAGAATCCCTCAGTAAAAGACTTGAGCATGCAGAAGAAAGGATCTTTGAAATTGAACACAAGGCTTCTGAATGATCCCAAGAACTCAAGGAGGCAAAGAAATGGAAAACAAAAATGGTTCACTCCCTGAGAGAGCTGTGGGATCATTCCAAAAGCTTAAACATTCAACTTATAGGAATTCCTACATAAGGAGTTCCTTATATAGGAGAATAGGATGGTCCTAAAGGCTCTACTCCCAGACATTATGGAGGATAATTTCCCAAACATTGCAAGAAATACAAAATTTTGGATAGTAGACAGGTTGAGAACACCAGCAAGATTCATTCCAAATAAAATATCTCCTAGACACATGTTAATTAACTTTGCCAAAGTTAATATGAAGGAGAAAATTCTGCAAGCAGCCAGACATAAGAAAAATATCACCAACAAAGGGAGGAATACTAGAATGACTGCAGATCTTTCAGCCAAAACTTTTCAAGCCAGAAAAGGATGGTCATCGACCTTCAACCTCCTAAAACAAAACTACTTTCATCCCAGTATTCTGTATCCAGATAAACTGAGTTTCATTTGTGATGGAGAAATCAAATACTTTACTGACATACACATGTTGAGGAAATTTGCTGTGACTAAACAAGCCCTCCAGGATATTCTCAGACCAAATTTCCATAATTACCAGCACAATGGTCTTCCCCAAAGTAAACTCACCCAGAATTTATCAAAAAAAATTTAACCTCCACAATGGTGAAAGAATTAAAAATATCCACTAGACCTTTGAAAAACATGACAGCCAAAACAGTACCCCACCTATCAATTCTCTTAGTTAAGGTGAATGGCTTAAATTGTCCTCAAAAGAAGAACAAGATGGCTGACTGGATACAAAACCTCAGGCCACATATCCGTTCCCTACAAGAGACTCATCTTAACTCAAAAGATAAAAAAGGACTCAGGGCAAAGGGATGGACATCTATACTACAGGCAAATAGAAATCAGAAAAAAAGCAGGGGTTGCAATTTTACTTGTGGGTACAATAGGATTTAAACCAACAAAGATAAGAAAAGACAAGGATGGACATTATATATTTGTCAAGGAAAATACTCAACATGAAGAGATTTCAATCATTAACATTCATGCAACCTACCCCAATTTATAAAGAAAACCCTAATGGATATGAACAATGTAGTATTTTCCTGCACTATAATAGTTGGAGATTTTAACACTCCTTTCTGCAGTTCTGGATAGTTCCTTCAAGAAAAAACTAAACAAATAGACTTAAACTTGACCCTAGATCAAATGGACTTAACAGACATCTACAGAACATTTCATCTTAATAAACCTGAATACACATTGTTCTCATCAGCCCACAGATCATCTTCCAAAATTGATCATATCTTAGGACATAAGTCTAATATCAACAAATTTAAAAGAATAGAAATTATTCCTTGTATCTTCTCAGACTATCACAGAATAAAATTTGAACTCAACAGCAACAGAATTCTTCATACTCAAAGTCATGGAAACTAAATAACCTTAGGTTGAATGATAGCTGGGTCAAAGACAAGATTAAGAAGGAAATCATCAAATTTCTAGAACAAAATGATAATGAAGACACAAATTCACAAATTATCAAAACCTGTAGGATATTGCAAAGGCAGTCCCAAGAGGGAAATTTAGCATTAGAAGGCTTCATCAAGAAAACAGAAAGAGAGGAAGTCAACAACCTAGTGGAACATCTGAAGAGACTAGAAATGGAAGAACAATCCAACCCCAAACCCAGCAAAAGAAAAGAAATAACTAAAATTAGAGCAGAAATAAATGAAAATGAAAACAAAAGAATCATTCAGAAGATCAATGAAACAAAGAGTTGGTTCTTTGAAATGAGTAATAAAATTAAGAAACCTTTGGCTAACCTAACAAGAAACAGAAAAGTAGAATCTTTAATAACATCAATCAGAAAATGATAAAGGAGGAATAACAATAGATAACTGCAGAAATTTTTAAAAATCCTTAATGATTACTACAAAAAAATGCTATTCTCAGAAATATGATAACCTGGAGGAAATGGATGCCACAGCCACTTTCCTAGACTCAACCAGAAAGAATTAGAAATTTTGAATAGACCTATATCAAAAACTGAAATAGCATCAACTATACAAAACTTCCCAAAAAAGAAAAGTCCAGGACCAGATGGCTGCACATCAGAATTCTACCAAACCCTCAAAGAACTAGTACCTATATTACATAACCTTTTCCAAAACTTAGAAAAATAAGGAATCCTCCCCAACACATTCTATGCAGTAAATATCACCTTAGTCCCCAAACCAGGAAAAGACCCAACAAAGAAAGAACACTATAGACCAATATCATTAATGAATATCGATGCAAAATATCGATGCATAAATATTCAAGATCCTATCAAATGGAATTCAATGATAGAACAAAAGAATTATACACCATGATCAAGCTAGTTTTATTCCAGGGTTACAAGGTGGGTTAAACATGCATAAATCTATAAATATAATGCACCACATAAATAAAAGAAAAAACAAAGACCATACAATTCTGCCAATTGATGCAGAAAAAAGCTTTTGATAATATTCAGCATCTTTTCATGATTAGAACACTTAAGAAAATAGGCTTAGATGGAACATTTCTTAAACTGATAGAAGCCATCTACAGCAAACCCACAGCTAATATCATATTGAATAGAGTAAAATTGAAAATATTTCCACTCAGATCTGGAGCTAGACAAGGATGCCCAATGTCACCACTGCTATTCAACATAATAATGGAAGTCCTAGCCATTGCAATCAGGCAAGAGAAGGAGATCAAGGGTATTCAAATGGAGCAGAGGAGGTCAAACTCACTCTGAAAGGATGCCATGATTTTATACCTGGAAAACTCCAGGGACTCAACTACAAAGCTCTTAGAAGTAATCAAGGAATATAGCAGTTTCTCAGAATACAAAATCAATACTTACACATCAGTAGCTTTTATATATGCCAACAATAGTCAAGCTGAAAATATAGTCAAGAACTCTATTCCTTTTACAGTAGTGCCAAAGATGAAGTATCTGGAAATTTATCTAACAAAGGAAGTGAAAGATCTCTATTATAAGAACTATGAAACCCTGAGAAAAGAAATAGCTGAAGATGTTAACAAATGGAAAAACATAACATGCTCATGGCTAGGAAGAGTTAACATTGTTAAAATGGCCATACTACCCAAAGCAATCTATAGATTTAATGCAATCCCTGTCAAAACACCCATGTCATACTTTAAAGAACTTGATAAAATAGTACTTTGTTTTGTATAGAGTCAGAAAAAACCTCAAATAGCCAATACATTACTTAGAAATAAAAACAAATCAAGAGGCATCATGTTACCAGACTTCAGATTATACTATAAATCTATAGTGATCAAACCAGCATGGTACTGGCACAAAAAAATAGAGATGTAGATATATGAAACAGAATAGAGAACCTAGAGATGAACCCAAGCACATATTGCCATTTGATCTTTGATAAGTCTATTAAAAACACACATTGGGGAAAAGATTTCCTATTTAATAAATGGTGCTGGGAGAACTGGCTAGCCACCTATAGAAGACTGAAACTGGACCCTCACCTTTTAACACTAACAAAAATTGATTCTCACTTGATAAAAGATTTAAACCTCAGACATGAAACTATAAAAATGCTAGAAAAGAGTGCAGGGAAAATGCTTGAAGATATTGGCCTAGGAAAATATTTTTTGAGGAAGACCCCCCTGGCAATGGAAGCAACACCAAAAATATATTACTGGGCTATGATTAAGCTAAAATGTCTTTTAGCTTGTGTTCTCCCAAGCACAGCTAAGCTAAGGGCACTGTAATGAAAACAAACAGACAGCCTTCAGAATGGGAGAAGATTTTTATAGGGTATGTTTTTAACAAAGGTCTGATAACTAGAATCCACAGAGAATTCACACTAATTAAAAAGAAAAGAATAAACAACCCCATTTCTCTGTGGGCAAGAGACTTGAATAGAAACCTCTCCAAAGAAGACAGGTGCATGGCCTACAAACACATGAAAAAATGCTCATCATCTTTAATCACCAGAGAAATGCAAATCAAAACCACTTTAAGATATTACCCAATTCCAGTAAGATTAGCCCACATCACAAAATCCTAAAATTGCAGATGTTAGTGTGGATGTGGAGAGGTCACTTCTACACTGCTGGTGGGACTGCAAATTAATATAGCCTTTTTGGAAAGAAGTATGGAGAATTCTCAAGGAACTAAAAGTTGACCTACTGTTTGATCCTGCAATATCATCACTAAGTATCCACCCTGATGAACAAAAATCATTTTACAACAAAGACATTTGCACCAGAATGTTTACTGCAGCCCAATTCACAATAGCCAAGTTGTGAAAGCAGCCTAAATGCCCATCAACCCATGAATGAATAAACATATTGTGGTATGTGTATACCATGGAATATTATGCAGCCATAAAAAGAAGGAAACTTTATATCTTTTATGTTTACCTGGATGGAGCTGGAACATACTTAGTAAAGGGTCTCAAAAATGGAAGAAAAAGTACCCAATGTACTTAATACTATTATGAAACCAATATATAAACACACATTCATACCAATGGTAAAACACAAAGACAGTAGGGTGAGGAGAGACAGGGGAGGGGGGAGGACAAGTGGAGGGAGGTATATTTGGTAATATAAAAGGCTATATTAATTCACCTATTGTACACAATGCAAGGGTATATTTCAAAACAACTGAGTATATTATAAATGTTGTACCGCAAAAATATGTAAATGAGGTGATGGTAATGTTAATCAGTTTGATTTAAGCATTGCACATTTTATATCAAATCATCACATTGTACCCCATGAATGTATACAGTTATGATTTAATAAAAATTAAATTAAAAAATAAAATAAAAAACTAAATCCAATCTTTCCAACAAGTTTCTATGACCTAGCTATCTGCCTGCAGAGAAATAAACTGAGTTTTCATACCCCTGAGGCAACCAATTTCTTCCCAACCTCTCATAACCTGGCAAGTGCTAAGGACACAAGTGAGAAAACATCCACAGCCCTAATAATTTCCTCCATCATATCCTACAAAAAGCATACAGAGTTCTCAGCACAGTATTCCCCAACAAATGATGCAATGGCAGGAGCACACATTTACCTTCTTATTTAGTTTGAGCACAATGTCAATGCCTTCCTTTCCCTCACATTCCCAGTTCCCTGTTACCACTGGACACAGGGAACATTCAGTCTACTTGAGCGCCTTACTGTTGCTGATGAGAGTTAGGTTCTTCTGGCTCATGTTGGCTAATTTCACAAAGGCACTTTTGCTAAATAATTCTGCTACGGTTTGAATGTGTACTCTGAAAATTCATGTGTTTGAAATTTAATCTGCAATATAACAGTGTTGGTAGGTAAATCCCAGTGGGAAGCGTATAGATTAAGACTGTTGTAAAGGGTTTGATGAAGGGAGGGAGCTCTCTCCTGCCCTCTCTCTCTTCCTCTGCCCTTATCTGTGTTCCTCCTCTATAAAGGGTGCAGCCAAAAGACCCTTGCCAGATGCTGGCATCTCAATCTTTGACTTCCCAGTCTCTAGAACTGTGATAAAATCAATTTCTGTTCTTTATATATTACCCAGTCTCAGGCATTCTGCTATAGCAGCACACAATGGACTAAGAAATTTCCAAAACATTATGCCATATCGTTAAGAAGGCCATATTTCAGAAGACCCAAATCATGGTTTTTATTAGGTTACAACCTACATCTTGCTACCCCATAGGCCAGAAGTTTCTCTCAGGAAAGAAGTTGTATTCTTGTCTTTTGGGACATCTTTTCCTAAAAGCTCCACCATAGATAGAAACTGTTATCTTTCCCAAGAGCTGGTAGGTTTTAACCTCTTTCATCAATCACTTGACAAAAATAATCACTCTCTCTTATTCTGGCAACAACACTGCACTTTTTATCATAGAACAACTTCCTCTGAATTTTTCTTTTTTTTTGTTTTTTTTTTTTATTGAATGGTAACTATGTACATTAATGCAGTTCTGGGGTACAGTGTGGGGTTTTCACATGCAATCTGAAATACTTCCATCAAACTGGTCAACACAGCCTTCATGTCATTTTCTCAGTTATTGCTTTAGAACATTCACATTCTACTCTCAGAAAGATTCAAGAAGAAAACAAGTGATCCCATCTCAGGATGGGCAAGGGACTTGAAGAGAAATTTCTCCAAAGAAGACCGGCTTACGGCCTACAGATATATGAAAAAATGCTCACCATCCTTAATCATCAGAGAAATGCAAATCAAAACCACTTTGAGATATCA
>CAUYTI010120820.1:0-36259 GCA_963575145.1 Galago senegalensis | reverse complement strand
CTGTGGGAGAAGATTTTTGCAGGTTATGCTTCCAACAAAGGCCAGGTGCATGGCCTACAAACACATGAAAAAATGCTCATCATCCTTAATCATCAGAGAAATGCAAATCAAAACCACTTTGAGATATCATCTAACTCCAGTAAGGTTAGCCCACATCACAAAATCCCAAAACAATAGATGTTGGCATGGATACAGAGAGAAGGGAACGCTTCTACACTGCTGGTGGGAATGCATGCTAATTCGACCTTTTTTGGAAAGAAGTTTGGAGAACACTCAAGGAACTAAAAGTAGACTTACTGTTTGATCCTGCAATTCCACTACATATATACCCGGATGATCAAAAATTATTTTACAACAAAGACATTTGCATCAGAATGTTTATTGCGGCCCAGTTCATAATAGCTAAGACATGTAAACAGCCCAAGTGCCCATGGACCACGAATGGATTAACAAATTGTGGTATATGTGCACCATGGAATACTATGCAGCCATACAAAAGATGGAGACTTCACCTCTTTTATGTTTACCTGGATGAAGCTGGAACATATTCTAAGTTCTTAGTAAAGTATCTCAAGAATGGGGAAAAAAGTATCCAATGTACTGAATATTACTATGAAATCAATATATAATCACCTACATGTTCATATGAATGGCAAAACATAACGATAGTCTATAAAGTAGAAGTGAAGAGGAGAGAGGGGATATGGGAGGACGGAGGGTATTTGGGAGGACCTTACATAATGTGCATGATGCAGTGGTACATTTCAAAACTATTAAGAAATGAGTATAATTGTGATGGATGTGTTACTTAGTTCAATGTCAGCATTTCACATTGTATATCAAAGCAGTATCCTGAACCCCATAAATGCATCAATGTACAAAGTTATAATTTAATAAAAATAATAAAAGTAAATAAATAAGAGACTTCAAAAATAAATGATGACCATGATTTTAAATTAGAAGAAAACAAATAAAAAAAATATATAACATATACAAGTACTGAATCTTTTATGCATCTTTAAATATTCCTAAAAAATAGAAATTGTGAAAGATTAAGAAGGATAGTGAATTTGTAATTCCTTTTTTTTTTTTTTTTTTTTTTTTGTTAGAGACAGTCTCACTTTGTCACCCTCAGTAGAGTGCTGTTGCATCACAGCTCATAGCAACCTCCAGCTTTTGGGCTTACTTGATTCTCTTGCCTCAGCCTCCTGAGTAGCTGGGACTACAGGTGCCTGCCACAACACGTGGCTACTTTTGTGTGTGTGTATTGCCCTCGGTAGAGTGCTGTGGCATCACACTGCTCACAGCAACCTCCGACTCCTGGGCTTAGTCAATTCTCTTGCCTCAACCTCCTGAGTAGCTGGGACTACAGGCGCCTGGCACAATACCCAGCTACTTTTTGTTGCAGTTTGGCTGGGGCTGGGTTTGAACCCACCACCTGAGGTATATGGGGCCAACACCCTACCCACTGAGCCACAGGCGCTGCCCTATGATTTATGTCTTTTTATCTACAAAATCTTTGTCTAAGTAAAAGTCATAACAAGTTTTTACTACAAATTTTTTTCCCACTGTTTTCTTCTAGAAATTTTATTGTACAGATTATACTTAAATTTATGATTCATTTTTGTTTATAGTGTTTAGGTGTGGGTTACTGGCTTGTTTTTTAAATGTATATACTTAGTTCTAGGACTGTTTCTTTTCTTTCTTTTTTTTTTTGCAACAGAGTCTCATTATGTCACCCTCAGTAGAGTGTTATGGCGTCATAGCTCACAGCAAACTCAAACTTTTGGGCTTAAGAGATTCTCTTGGTTAGCCTCCCAAGTACCTGGGACTACAGGCATCCACAACAACTCTGAGCTTTTTTTGTTGTTGTTGTATACCATCATTGTTGTTTAACTGGCCTGGGCTGGGTTTGAAACTGCCAGCCTTGGTGTATGTGGCTGAGGCTCTACCCACTGAGCTACAGGCACTGCCTCTTAGGACTGTTTCTTGAAAATGTCCTTTCTTCATTGAATAACATTGGCACATGTGTCAAAAATCAAGAGACCGGCTCGGTGCCCGTGGCTCATTGGCTAAGGCGCCAGCCACATACACCTAAGGTGGCCGGTTTGAATCCAGCCCGGCCCACCAAACAACAATGACGGCTGCAACCAAAAAATAGCCAGGCGTTGTAGCGGGTGCCTGTGGTATGAGCTACTTGGGAGGCAGAGGCAGGAGACTCGCTTGAGCCAGTTAAAGTATAAATCTTATACCCTAAATATCATTTATACTTTGAGCAATTTAATTTTTTGGACATATTTCTATGTATGTTTGGAACATCTTAAAGATTATACACGGTCCTTTGCTAAAAACAAAAAACATTCTTTTTCCTTATTAACGTCATTGTGGTCATTATACCACCAGATAAATATGGTTGCTACTTGATCCTAGTTTTGTTTTCTTTTTTTTTTTTTTTTTGAGGCAAAGTCTCAATTGGTCACCCTCAATAGAGTGCCCTGGAGTCTTAACTCACAGTAACAGCAAAGGATCCTCTTGCCTCAGCCTCCCAAGTATCTGAGACTACAGGCACCGCTACAATGCCTGGCTATTTTTTTAGAGATGGAGTGTTGCTCTAGCTCAGGCTATCCCAGTTTTTAAAAACTTGCAAGTAAAGCTATTTTAGTGGTATAACAGAATATTCAGTGTATTTGGTTACCTTGTTGGCTAAAAGTCAGAAATAGCTATCATAGTGTTTCTTTTTTTTTTTTTTTTTGAGACAGAGCCTCAAGCTGTGCCCCTGGGTAGAGTGCCATGGCATTACAGCTCACAGCAACCTCCAACTCCTGGGCTCAAGAGAGTCTCTTGCCTCCGCCTCCCAAGTAGCTGGTACCACAGGCACCCGCCACGACGCCCGGCTATTTTTTGGTTGCAGCCGTCATTGTTGTTTGGCGGGTCCGGGCTGGGGATTCGAACCCGCCACCTTAGGTGTACGTGGCTGGCGCCTTAGCCAGCTGAGCTATAGGCGCCGAGCCTATCATAGTGTTATATGGAAATTATAGAAAGAGAAAACTCAACCCCTGTGATCCTAATAATTTTTGCTTTTTCCCTGTCTTAGGGATGATAGAAACAGCACAAGTGGACGAGAGAGCAAAAGGCAATGGCTCTAGTCCCCCCGGAACCGCAAGGCGAGGCGTACAGATCATTGACGACGAGCCCCAGGTGCAGAGCGGAGGTGGAGGGTGCTGTTCTTCCGGATAACTGTTCACGCCTGAGAACTCAGAACTGTGGATCATTGCCCTCAACATGAAGACTGCCATATTCCAAGTCACGTTATTTTACCAACGGAGTTAGAGAATTAACAGTATTTTAAATTACATTTATAACACTGCAGAGACCTTAAGTGCTAAACTTAATGGAGTTTGTGACCAGAGAATTGGCATTTTCTACAAATGTTAACAAAGCAATTACCAATGGCCTTTTTACATATTTTTTTCTTTAATGAGGAATAATATGCATGTAGAAAAGACCTACTTAAAGGCTTCATTTATATTCTTTTAAATCAAATCTTTATTTAATAACTTATATATGTTGTTGGAATGGTATACATTTTTTCAGCCCTTTGTATTTTGTGGTGGTTTGAATTGTATCAGTCCTAAACAGCAGACTGTTTTGTTTTTGTTTTTTTTTTAATTAGCAGAGACCTGAAGTACTATTTTTGCAGGGTTTGCACAGGCCCCTAACTGTCTCCTCTACTACTTTGATATAATCTGTATACATCCTGTATGCTGAGCTGGTAAAATAGATTGTAAATTACATATTAAATATTTTATCTGCTTTTACACGCGCAAAGTGCAAAAATATATACAATAGCCTCATTGATGACTGTAAAGTGAATTAACATTTGATGACAATGCCTAAGCTTTTTGACCCTGATATAAAAATCATAGTTCCCTTTCACTTTTGTCTTAACGTGGCGTGTTTAAATTTTCACACATACTTTACTTGAATTATTGCTGTTGTCACATATTTTTGCCTCTGTAAGTCCGTCTGGTGATTGAGCAGTGGTATTTGCCTTTTGGCTTGGGTTTTTTTTTAAATTAATGTATTTGTTTTTATGGAAGAGATGACTTCTGCTGGTTTTCCTTTAGGATGGGTGGTTACATTGGAAGAATTTGAGTGGAGCATACTATGTTTCACTTCTGCAATAGCTTTAGTTTTCTGTTAGGCTTTCTATGAGATGGGTTCACTAGTGTGGGGAGAAAGAGATATAGTAGCTGCTCACCAAGACTGATTCATATAGCATCTTAGTGAAACAGCTGCTCTGAGGCAGCCCTGTCACATCCTTTGTGAGCAAGTTCTATTTGTACATTTCTTGCCTGAGATGAGCACAGAGCATTCTGTTTTGTTTATAAAAACGGTCTTTCTGAGTTTCTGTGGAGAGAAACATTATGTGTAATGCAGTTATAGCAAACACTGGAAAGATTTATTGTGGAATTATATTCTTGTATACTTTATTAATTAGTCCCTAATTAGATTTTTTTTCTTACGCATAGAACTGAACTTACATTTGTTAATTTTAATAGAATCAGGCGCTGCTCACAGAAGGAACACAGACTGTGGAAATTCACTTAAATTGTTCTTGTTTGAATATATATATTTTTCCATTTCTGTTATGCTTGAAAAACTAGTAAATGTTCTGTCTAAGATTAAAATGGAATGGTCCCTGGATTTACTTCTTATGAGAAGCAAGTCATATGCAATAAAGCTGTTAACTTGAGCAATTAAGAGGATCTGAAGAGGTTATAGTGACTGAAGAAGTACTACCGTATTTTTGAGTTAATACCTTAAGCTTTCCCAAGTGGGCAAAAGTTGAATGAATTGACACCTTGATGTTAGAATTTTAATGTAGTATTAAGCATTCTCTGAACCCTTATTTGACCTTTTAAAATTATTGTCCTTGCTAAACTTACCACACTGACCTCTCTGTTCTGTTTGAGGAGCATGAGGTAGGAAAAGTCAGGGAGACAGAAGCTGAAAATGTCTTCTAAGTGGGATGATGTACTGTGTGCATTCTCTTGATTTCTTGCGAAGTTAGTGTTTGTGTAGGGCAGGAAGCAGGAAAACTTGTTTATTCTCTCCTGGCACTCTATTCAGACAGTGTGAAGAAAGCTTTGCCATTCTTCCTGTAGGTGGAGATGGGAAATAATCTCTTCTCATTGAAGTGAAATAATGTTTTTTAAGCTAGGTAGAGAGCAAAGTGAGCTTATTCCCCCAAATAAGTTGTAAAACCTGATAATTAGAGAGCCGTACTTTAATTTTGGCCCTATTTTAATGGTATAAAGTCCAGATAGGAAACTGCCCCAGAGTTGCCAGGTAATTATTGGCGGAGTGTAACTATTCTCCACATACATACACACACACACACACATATATATATATATATATTTTTTTTTTACTCCTTTGGTTTATGCTCATCTTTCTTAACCTCAAGCATTTCATTCTTTTTTTTTCTATTTAAACTTATAACTCAGACTAATTCAGTGGCAACAATAGATGCTATGGTATACCTCTGATCCTTTTAAAGCCTAAAAGGTCTTTAGGTAGGAATAGGGTGAAAGGGTAATGAAAGAAGACCAATCAAATGCAGTATGTATTCAAAAGAAAGATAAAGATGATAAACCAAGGCTGAGGAAATTTTTCTGATATTTTCTTCATCTTGCTAATAATACTTTTTGTGTTCCTATTCTGATAATTGTGGTATTAGGAAGAAGATAACAAGTTATCGTGTTGTGTGTTAAAAGTAGTAGGTAGATAGAACCAATATTTTTTTTAACTAGTAAAATATTAACATATATAATTATATAACTTAACATACATAATTAAAAATTGGTTTAAGATAGTCATTTAAAGACGCCTGAATATTATGTTAAAAGTATACAATCATTGTTTCTGTATTAATGATGGGTATTCTTATTTTGCTTTGTGATGACAGGGGAAGATTATTGTTTTTTTAAATGTATATTGCAATGATTTTGAGGTAAATAGTATTCAGAAAAGAAAAAAGCGTCATGTTATTGTATGAAATATGAGTGTTTGAATTTGTTTTGTCTGGGGTATCTCCTGAGAATACCCTAAAACTGTGGTTGTTACGTGTTTAAATCTTTTTTAAAAAATAGTAGCCATAGTGGAATACTTTTATTTGGCATTAAAGTAAGGAAAAGAGTAGTTCATTTTTAGATGTTTATAATAAAGGATGAAATTAAGGAAGTAGAGAAGGAGGAACTGGAGAGTAGAATGGAAGTCAAGCAGATAGAAAACCCTACAACCTGATACACGTTTTCAGATCACTCTGAAGAATACAGTCCTTTTATTGAAGAATTTCTAAATAAGGCAAACTAAACATTGTGCCAAATATTTAGAACTTTTTTTAAAAAGTGGATCATAATACCATTTATTTCTTTTAGTATACATAATTTGTGATCTTCTGTATTATAAGTGCTACTGGGAATCTAGATCACTGATCTTATGTCTTGTGGCAGTGTAGTTTGCCCTTATAATTACCACTATCTTATCTCTAAAAGTAGTACAATCTGTGCCTTTAACTTGAGAGTTTATCTTGTGGCTTCTGTTTGCCATTGTAGATTTCACAGTTTTCTTTATAGATATGTTATGACAAAGGGAATATGTCATTTGTGACCATTTAAGATGTTGAAATTTTCTGGAACAGGGGTATAGTAGTGACCAGTAGGAGCCTCGTAATACTGTCTGAAAATACAGAAGCTGCATAAATCCTTAAAGTACTTTTTTTAATTACGAAATGCGTAAACTAGATTTTAGTAATTAAAACCAGAATTCATTGAATTACATTTACTTGATTTCATACTAGACATTGATTTTAGTATGTTGTTGTTCTCTTACTTGTAATCAGCAATAACAGAGTAATATATTTGGTGTTGTGACCAAAAGTCATGCTTCACGAATGTCTGACTTTGGCCTTTCCCTTTTTGAGGAAACAATTACAGTGTTGAACAAAATCTTTGTAATTGTAAGTACTCCAGTAGTATCATATATAATGAAAACAAAATTAGAAATACTCTAAATAGAGTTTCCAGTTTCAAGCAGAAATGCTTCTTTTCTGAATAAATACCTCTTTATTTGATAAACTTTTAGCACTGCTTGTGCTATCCAGGAATTACATGTTATATCTTCTCGAAAACTGCTTTTGAATGTTAACCTTTCTACTGCGGCCTTTTCTTTTAAACATGGCATGTTAATGTTAAACAGCATCCCCAGTAAGACTTTTATTCTTAAAACATTTTGTCCTCTTTGGAAGTCTGCAGATACTTCCAAGTGCATCACATTAAAGCTTCAAGTCAGGCAGTGGGGTTACTTACTGAAATGCCTTTATTTCCACTATGCCAATTCTCACTCTTGATTTTGATACTCCCTGGCAGCGGTATCATCTCTTCATTATCAAATACTTCATAAAAAGCTAATAGGATTTTCTTAAATTTTAGCATGTGTACAGCAGTGAGAAAAAGGTGAGGGGTTGCAAGGATATAAAGAATGATAATGTTGAAAAATAGACATTCAGCAATGATATTCAGCAATGGTATTTGCTGAAGTATCTTTGGTAGCAAGCTGTTTTAAGGAAACCACCATATGTAGTACTTCCTAGAAATGTAAAAGTTCCTTATTTTGTATTTAATTATATACATAAGCATACATTCTAGGAAAAATAATAAAAAGTAATATTGTCAAAGTGCCCTTTGTGCCCCCTCCCAAATAGTAACTATTGCTCTCTAGAATGTATACCTCAAATACTTTTTTGCTATCCATTAATATACCTATATATTTACATATGAAATTACATACTTTTGTGGGTTTTAAATGTTTGCATAAATTGTCTTTTATTAATATATGTTCTGCAACTTGCTTTTTATCATACCAACATGTATAGGAGCTCTTCAGTAAATACAGACTTTTCATTTTATTCCCACCCACCCCCCATGTCTCTTTGGAAGTGTTTTGCCTTTTTGTAAATAGCCTCTGACTTCCATGAAACCTTTCAAAAAGAAATGTGGTCAATCAGGTGGATCTCATTAGTAACAGAATTTAAATGGAAACCAATGCTTAGCCAGAATCAGGGTCTTAAGCATGTGAGTCACAAAATTTGAAAGGCATTTTACAGTTCATTTGAAGTTCATTACTTTTGGCCCATGGTTAACTGATAAAATATAAAATCTAGGAGTTAACTTCAGCAGATTTTTTTACTCAGAATACATTTTTATTTGAGGGAAGTAGAGAAGGGAGGAAAAGTATAGTAATAGTTGAGGGGGGAAAGACTGCAACAACTCTGAGCAGTGTGATAACTCCTGTAACATAAGACTTCATGCTATTGAAAGTTTAAACTTGTGCTTGATCTGTGCCTTTAATGTCAAGTGAAAAAACACAAGTTCCTTTTTACATCTCCCTTCTCCACTATGTTCCATCTCGCCCTAGAGGTAACCATTCTTATGTATAAATGTTTATATTCAGCCTTTGTATGTTTTTAGTTCCCTATGAAAATAACTTCTACCCTATGTCAAATTCCATTCTCAGCTGACCACGTTACCAAGAATAAACTAGAAAGAGATTTAAATCAGTAGTAGCAGTTCTGGAAGTAGAAATTAACTCTTGCCTCACTCAAAGATGTTTTATGGTTATCATAAATGAATCTTAAAGAGTGAATAACATTCTAGCTAGGAAAGTCAAGTAAACGCTTGGTTTCTGTCTCCTGTGAAAACAGTGTTAGGAAAGTGGACTGGCTGAGTCCAGTCTCTGTAGCACCCATGTAGCTCTGGGTTGCGCTTGTTCTCGCTGCGTTTTCCTGCTTGGAGAACATTGCAGTGTCCGGCAGTTAGTTTATAGGACTCTGCCGTATCTCAAGGCTGCACACGAGGGCTATGATACATGTTCAGTGTGTGCCCCAGATTATTCATATTTGACTAATAGTGAAAATTCAGAGGGTGCGTTAAGCACAAGATTTTATGAGTTCATTAATTGTTTACATACGGTCTTTTAAATGATTCAAAACCCATTCAGCTAATCAGGACTAATTAGTTTCACTTGTTTTTTGAGTGTCTGCTTCGTGTACATAGGACAAGAGGAACCAGAGCCAAAGTGCCTTCATAGTTGGAGCTTAGACATGGGGAACTGATGTCCGTTGTCCAAGATGCAAGTAGTTTATGTGCGGATATGAGGTCACCACATGCCCACATGTTCACATTCTGTGTTTGATCAAATATGTACCAGTCAAACTTTTGGGGTGAATGGTAATTAGAGCGACAGCAGTTGAAGTTGACAATAAATTTAAGGTGAAGTTCAACAGAATGTTTTAGAGTCTTACAAATCATACAAGGCCTGGTTAAAATTGAATAAATTATTTTCTAGCTTCATGGTGGTAATTAAGTGATCCTCTAACCCAAATTTTGTGTTAACTGTGGAGAAACAGATGCCTTTTGCTTAAACAGCTGCTGCTTGTTTTGTTTGTGGGGTATTGTTTTTGACCTAGAAAAAAACACAATATAAAAAGCAATCTCCTTGTTGTCTTTGCCTTTGACAGATGTGTTCTTTGTTACCCAGGACACAGTCCATTCCTGAGTCAGAATGCCCTTTTGGAGTAACATAATTAGTTCTAAATACAATCTCCAATTTGGGAATGTGGGTCTTTTTTTTTCCTACCTGAAATTGAAAATGTAGGTCAGAAGATAGCTTATTGAATATCTGAATTTTCTGATTTTAAGTGCTTTTTAAGGAATTTTTTTTTTTTTTTGAGACAGAATCTCACTTTGTCACCATTGGTAGAGTGCCATGGCATCATAGCTCACAGCAACCTCAAATTCTTGGGCTCAAGCAACTCTCTTGCCTCAGCCTCCCAAGTATCTGGGACTACAGGCGCCCTCCACAACGCCCGGCTACTTTTAGACACAAGATCTTGTTTTGACTCAGGCTGGTCTGGAGCCTGTGAGCTCGGGCAGTCCACCTGCCTTGGCCTCCCAAGTACTGGGATTACAGGTGTGAGCCACTGTACCTGGCCTGGGGTCTTACAGCTCACAGCAACCTCAAACTCTTGGGCTTAAGCTATTCTCTTTCCTCAGCCTCTCAAATAGCTGGGATTATAGGCGCCTACCACAGTGCACGGCTATTTTTTTTTTCTGTTTTTCCTTGCGCAAGGGCCATGCTAATCTCTGTGTCGTTCCAATTTTAGTATATGTGCTGCCGAGGCGAGCACTGCCTGGCTCTTTTTTGTTGCAGATGTCATGTTTTAGCTGGCCCAGGTTGGGTTTGAACCTGCCAACTTCGGAGTATGTGGCTGATGCTGTAACCACTATGCTACTGAGCCTGTACCTGGCCTTTTAAAGGATATTTTTAATAAAAATCACCTAGGTCTCCTCTTGGACCTTTTGGGGGAGAAAACGGTAAAATCACCTGTTTTATAAAAAAACTATTCTAAGAGCTATGGAGAAGTAACTTCATTTGCATTTATACTAACTCACAAAAAGTGAACAGTGATCTAATGACAGTTCTTCAAAATGTAAAAGTTCTACGAAGGAAAAACTCATAAGAACAATACTTTAAGGGCTTTCATTCATTTGGGGGTGACAAAACTAATCATCTTGTCCAAAAGCTGTGCAGTATAAACTCTTCCTCATACTGAATTTCACATTGATCTTTCATAACTTGAAGATGTTCTTTAGCTAAAGAAGTGGCATGAGCAGTCCCTCCCCATTAAAAGATTTTAGCTTATAGTAGTGACACAAGAAATTGATTTATGAAGGACTTAATTTTGGGTGCACTTCATTGAAGATGGTCTGATAGGGCATTGTTAAGGAAGGGAGATGGTAGATTCTGGGTTTTAGATTTTAGGCTATAGTTGGCTGAATGCTTATCTTTGGTATGTGCCTGTAGGTTGACATTTGAAGTTTCTTACTCCTCAATATTTGGTTTGTCGCTCCGTCAGGACTAAAGCTGCCCTTTTCTAGTCAATAATGTTAAAAATTGTTAACTAGAGATAGAATTATTTTTTCACCATGTGTAAGTAGTTGTCATCTGTGAAACGTTTGACAGGTATAAGACTAAAAATCTTGGGGGAGAGATTTTTAAATGGAAAACAGCTAAAGCTTAAGAGCATCAATCTGGTGACTTTTATTTGTCCTTTTCTATTGATAAAGAATCCTGAGACTGCAGGTGAATTGAATTAGACAAATAAACATGGGCAACAGATTTATGATTCAGAATTGCCAATTTAAAAGCGTTATCAAAGGATCACAGTATTTGTGGTAGAGCTTAAAACACACACACACACACATGCACACACACACACACACACGCAGACGTATTTAAAGAAAATGGAAAATTAGGGCTGTCCCTAGCCTAATAATGGCTTATACTTACATTATGTAGGTCAGCTTAAACATTATATCAGCTGTAGTTGCTTAAGGTTAATAATGCTTTCAGAGTCAACCAAAAAACAAAACAAAAAGTCTTTTTCTGTGACCAGTGAATTATACAGAAGCTTCCAGCTACCTGGCATTTGCAGGAAGAATTCTAAATTTTTAATATCCATGTATCATTTTACTGTTGCTGCCCTTGAATTCCCTTACCATCTCTGCTTTGTGGTTTTTTTAAAGCTCACTGGGGTGATACTTGTTAACTTTTGGAAACACTAGAACTAGATAAGTGGAGCTGTCCACCACTATTTTTGCCATGATATTGAAACTGAGAATTTAGTGTCCCCAAATTCTTAATTTCTGATAAAAATACTCTTAAATGTATGTAACATTTTTCACTTCTTTAGTTTTTCAAGATAATTTTGCTGTGTTTATTTTTGTTTTTTGGTTTCTTTGCAATTAGAAATTGCACATGCTAGTGCTTATAATTAATTCAGTATATTTAGTGGAATATTCAAAGCAAATCATTACACTTATCATATAAACTCAAATGACATTTCAATGTACATCCTCCCCAAGAAGTGCTCAAAGGAATTTCGGCAGTTGCCTAATGGGACATTCTTTTTTTTTTGTAGAGACAGAGTCTCACTTTATCACCCTCAGTAGAGTGCCATGGCGTCACACAGCTCACAGCAACCTCCAACTCCTGGGCTTAGGTGATTCTCTTGCCTCAGCCCCCTGAGTAGCTGGGACTACAGGTGCCTGCCACACTGCCCAGCTATTTTTTTGTGGCAGTTTGTCCAGGGCTGGGTTTGAATCCGCCACCCTCAGTATATGGGGAGGGTACCCTGCCCACTGAGCCACAGGCACCGCCCGCTAATGGGGCATTCTACTGAGAAGCAGAATGAACCTGAGAAGGGGCAAAGTGTAAAATAATTTTTGAGCCATAATCTAAGATTCTCACACTGATCAGCTTGGTAGATGGACATTTACCTATTCTTTTTCAAAAACTAGTTACGATTAATTCCACTTATTTAACTTGAGTACTGTGGTCAGGTGGTACACCCTGATACTATTTTTTTTTAGACAGAGCCTCAAGCTGTCCCCCTGGGTAGAGTGCTATGGCTTCACTGCTCACAGCAACCAACCTCCAACTCCTGGGCTCAAGCGAGTCTCCTGCTTCCGCCTCCCAAGTAGCTGGGACCACAGGCGCCCGCCACAACGCCCGGCTATTTTTTTGTTGCAGCCGTCATTGTTGTTTGGCGGGTCCGGGCTGGGGATTCGAACCGCCACCTTAAGTGTACATGGCTGGCGCCTTAGCCAGTTGAGCTATAGGCGCCGAGCCCACCCTGATACTATTATGAAATCATTGGTAAAACCTCCATAGCTTAGTTATCTGCTTTTGATGGAGGACTAATGTCATCTTAAAATATTAGCACATTTAGAAATGTATGTTCTGTTTTTGGAGTTGGGCACATGGTATGTGTAGGGTCAATATAAAGTCCAACAAATAATTAGTTACTGAAGTTGTCAGAAAACCTCACCATGAGGTTAGAGAAGAGCTTTAGGGTTACTCTGGGGCATGTCTCATGCCCCAGGAGAAAAATCTACGAATATCTATCCATTTTGCTGGACAGTTTTAGGAGCTGCTTTTTGTCTGTACTTTCTTGAATTTTTCACTTTTTAAATTTTTACTTTATCTTATGAAAGTTCAGAGGTTAGAATTTTTATAACATCTGAAAATGTCCTAGGGAAGAAACATGTGCTTTATCAAAGTGTATCTTCCGATTTTATGTAGTATTTTTGTGATGGACACGTGACTGGTTTATCCTTCTTATCTAGGTAATTGTTGTCATTTGAAAATGTTTTAACATAACATCCCTGAGTACCAAGTAAGAGAGCTGGTTTTCCTGTATAGTTTATAGCACTTAATCTTCTGTTTTAATGCTTGGTTCGAATCTATTTGATTTTAAACATTACTGGTCATTTACCCCCCTCTTGTGCTACCTAATATTGTCATTTTTAAATGAAATCAAATATGATTTCAAAAAAACTGCTATGGGGAATGTATGAATACCACAAAGAATGTACAAGCAAACTTGAAGACTAAAAACTTCAGTTTTTGCCTGTAATCTCAGAAGTAAATCCAAGAGAAAAAACTAGAAGCTAAAAGCCCTGTTTTGTTGCAAAAAAAATGTAACATTCCAAAGGATTTTATTGTGAGAGCCAAAAACGTAGATGGTATAAAGGGACATCATTGATTGATTTCTTTGTAGGAGAAAACCAGTTTTGGTTTCATTTGTGGGTGGGACTGACAAGTGTCAATTTATAATGAGTAGGCAGAGTCAGCATTTAGCAGGCACTTCGTGTTTCTGTTCTCATAACGGGTTAGTCATAAACCTTCCCATGCTTTACTGGTGCTCTGAAAGGTATGCAAAATGGAATACTAAAATTCAGGTCCTCAAGGAACTTAAGAACCTAGGGAAGAATTATTTAACAGAGGTGAGAGAATTCAGAGGCATTAAAAATTGAGGAGGACGTTATTATTATAGTTTATAGATGACAATGCACAGCTTGAGAGTCAACTGGAAGTTCTTAAAACTAATAAAGTCATTGGGTGTAAAACTGATCACAGAAATCAAAAGCTTTTGTTTATATAAACACCGTCCAGATAGATGATAGACTAGAAGAGAAAGCCTCAATAAAAGTAAGAACAAAGAAGAGAAAATGGCCTAGAAATAAACGAGTGTGCAAGACCACAAAAATAAAACTTATATTTCAGCTGAAAAGAGTCTCAAACACATGGAAAAGCATACCATGTTCTTATATAGGAAGACTTAATATCATACACATTCTAGTTCTAAACTTTGCAATTTCCCACACACAAACAAAAATGAGGATTTTTTGAAAATTTAGCTGATTCCACGATTCCTGTGATAAGAAAATAAGACTAGCCAGGAATACTCTGAATGAGCTATGAGGGCAGACTAGCCCTGTGAAATATTTAAATAGAGAGCTCTAGTAATTCAGACAGTTTGGTACTGGCATGTAACTAGACAGATTATTAAACGGAAGAAAAAGGTCAAGAATAGATCCAGAGGTGAGCATTCAGGACTAGATAAGGATGACATGTCAACTCAATGGGGAAAATATGGTTTCTTCATTAAAAGGTAGTGCATAGGACACCTGGGTAGCTATAAAAAACAGTTGGATTCCTATATTGAAAAAAGTTCCAATTTTAAATGTGAAAACAAATATGTGAAGTAGTTGAGTTCATTGGAGAATTTTTAAAGATTTTAGTATTTAAAAACTTTTCTGAATTTGATATAAAATCTAGAATAAAATCACAATAAAAATTGTTAATTCTATGAATTTATAAAAATAATTATAAAATATTCATGGCAAAAACACCATAAACATAGTCTAAAGGAAAATGATAAATATGCAACAATACTTGCAAATCATACCACACACTGCTTAATATATAAAGAACACCCAGACTTCAATAAGAAAAGTTCAAAAATCCAAAAGCATAAGGGTCAAAACCATGAACAGAGTTTTCACAGAACAGAATGAAATGACACACCAGAGAAAAAGTTCAACTTCACTATTAAGAGAAGAGACAAAATTACACTGAGATACCAATTTTGTTACCTATTAGATCAAGATTTTAAAATTTTATTAAACACTGTCATGGGCTAGTATTAATGGCAAGAATGGGGGCAGTGGGTATTTTAGCTGATAGAGGGAGAAACTGCAACCACCACTGAGGACAGGGTGCTGTGAATTCTGAATTTACTTACCCAATAACCAATTTACCCTTCTAATTAGAGTAGTTGGAAAATAAGTACTGTGTTTCTCAGAATCTTTTTTTTTTTTTTTTTTTGAGACAGAATCTCACTCTGTCACCCTGGATAGAGTGCTATAGCATCATAGCTCACAGCAACCTCAAACTCAGGCTCAAGTGATCCTCTTGTCTCAGCTTCCCAAGTAGCTGGGACTAAGGTGCTTGCCACAGCACCCAGCTACTTTTCCTATTTTTAGTAGAGATGGGGTCTTGCTCTTGGTCAGGCTATTCTCTTACATCTTGAGTTCAGGTGATCCACCATTCAGCCTCCCAGAGTGCTAGGATTACAGGCTGAGCCACTGCACTGGGCCATTTCTCAGAATTTTGTATGCAGGTGGATATTAATTAGGTTTTTTCAGTTACATGCTCTCCCTTCATGATTTGAAAGGCACAGTGAGGCAAAGACCATTGTGAAGTTTTTGAGTGTTGCAAGGTGGTAGCACATGTTTCTGTGCTGCAGAGATCATGTATCTCTTCCAGCTTCCTCGATTTAGAGAAGCAGTGGTGGTGGCAGCAGTTTCTTAATCCAAGTGCCTTCCGGTTTAAAATATCTATAACAGTTTCTATTTCTTGCAGGAAAACTGACTAATCTAGGGGGCAGTTTGGCAATAGCAAGCAAAATTGTAAATCTATTTCTTTTTGACCTAGCAGTCCTAACTTCTAGGAATACATCTTGCAGATGTGCTCATCTATGAAGGAAATGAATTTGTATATGGTTTTGCAAAGCAGCATTGTTTGTAAATTGACATCACTAGGGGAATAGTAATATCAATTATTATGCACATATGTGTAATGTAAAATTCTAGGTAGCTATAAAAGGAATGAGCAAGCTTTATATATTTAAAAGAAACCATTAATGGGCATATTTCTTTTTTTAAAAAAGCCAATAGCAGAACAATGTATATGCTGATTTTTTAGAATTTAAGCTTTGTTGAAGTATGATAGATATTATATTAAGTTTGACTTATGAAACCACCATTGCAGTGAACATAATATATCCATTCTTCCCAAAAGTTTCCTTGCACTTTTTTGTAATCTCTTCCTCTTCTCCTACCTCTGCTTTCTTTTAATATAGATTATTTTGAATTTTCTAGAATTTTATATAAATAGACTTACATAGCATGTATATTTTGAGTCTGGCTTCTCTCACTCTGTGTAACTGTACTAAGATTCATCCATGTTGTGTGTATGATAGTTTATTCCTTTTGACTACCAAGTTATATCCCTTTCAATGGATCAACTACCTTTTGTTTATTCATTGAGTTGTTGATGGACATTTGTTGTTGTTTCCCACTTGGAGCTATTATAAATGAAGCTACTTAAAACTTTTGTGTACAAATCTTTGTAAAGACAGATGCCTGGTAGGTGTATGTTTAACTTTTCAGGTATCTGCCAAAATGTTTTCCAAAGTAGTGGTACCATTGTACATTTCCACCAGCAAATATAGGAGAGTTTCAGTTCCTTGACATTCTCACCGACACTTCATATGGTCAGTCTTTTAAATTACAACCCAGCTAGTAAGTATGTATATCATTGTGGTTTTAATTTCCATTTCCCTAATGACACATTATGTCAAATTTTTGCTCATATTTTATTGTGTTTTAAAAAATTATTTAGTTTTGAGAGTTCTTTGTATATTTTGGATATAAGTCTTTCATCAGATACATGATTTGCAAATTTTTCCTCCTCACCTGGCTTGTCTTTTCATTCTTTTAGGGCTTTCAAAGAGCAGAAATTTTTAATTTTGATGAAGTCCAGCTTATAAATTGTGCATTGGTATTATTTCTAAGAAATCCTTACTTAGCTCACAGTCATAAAGATTTTTTTCCTGTATTTTTTTCTAAAAGTTTTATAGTTTTGGATTTTACATTTAGGTTTATGATTCATTGGGAATTTTTTTTTTTTTTTTGAGACGGAGCCTCAAGCTATCCCCCTGGTAGAGTGCCATGGCATCACGCTCACAGCAACCTCCAACTCCGGGGCTCAAGCGAGTCTCCTGCCTCAGCCTCCCAAGTAGCTGGGACTACAGGTGCCCGCCACAACGCCTGACCATTTTTTGGTTGCAGCCATCATTGTTTGGCAGGCCCGGGCTGGGGATTCGAACCTGCCACCTTAGGTGTATGTGGCTGACACCTTAGCCGCTTGAGCCACAGGCGCTGAGCCGGAATTATTTTTTGTATGTGGCACATGGTAAGAATTGAAGTTCAATTTTTCTTTATTTCACTACTATTTGTTGAACTTTATTGCTCTGTATTAAAGCAATTACATTGCTTTGTACATTTTAACAAACAGTTGTCCATATATGAATGGCTCTGTTTCTGAATACTGTTCTGTTTTACTGATTTACTTGTCTATCTTGATGCCAGTCCTACAAGGTGGTCTTGACATCAAGTTGTGTTAGTCTCTACCTTGTTCTCCTCCTACTTGTTTTTGGTTATTCTAGGTTCTCAGTATTTCCATGTGAAATTTAGAATCAGTTTATTAATTTCTATAAAATGATAAAAAAGCCTACTAGCATTTTTATTGGGATGGCACTGAATCTATACATCAATTTGGGAGGAGTTGACATTTAATAATATTCTGTACTTTGATCCATGAAGATAGTATAGCTTTCTATTTATTTAGGTCTTCCTGAATTTCTTTCAGCAATGTTTTGTCGTTTTTAGTAACACGCCTTACACATCTTTTGCCAGATATATTTCTAAGTATTTCATGTTTTGATGTTACTCTAAATGATATTTTTGTTTTGGTTTCCAGTTGTTCATTGCTAGCATATAGGAATGCAATTTATATTGATCTTGCAGCCTACAACTTTGCTACACTCACTTATAACTTCTTTGTAGATTACATGGGATTTTCAGCTTAGACAACTATGTCATAAATAAATAAAGACAATATTATTTCTTTCTAATTTGAATGTGTTTTACTTTTTTTTCTTGCCTTATTGCACTGGTCGTAGACTCAAGTACAATGTTGAATAGAAATAGGGAGCAATGACATCCTTGTCTTATTCCTGATATTTTTTGTTGGTGAAAAAGAAACAAAAAGGCTGGGCACTGTGGCTCATAACTGTAGTCCTAGCACTCTGGGAGGCTGAGGCAGATGCATTGCTCACAGTTTTGAGACCAGCCAGAGCAAGACTTCATTTCTAAAAATAGCTGGGCTTTGTGGCAGATGCTTTAGTTCCAGCTATTTGGGAGGCTGGCTTGAGCTCAAGAGTTTGTGCTTGCTGTGAGCTGTGATGCCATGACACTCTACCCAGGGTGACAAGTAAGACTCTGTCTCAAAAAAAAAAAAATGAAAATGAGTAACGATATGTACATATTTACTTTTACAGACCTACTCCAGAAAGATACATAAGAAACTGATGATATTGATTGCCCCTGAGGAGAAAAATAGGGTGTGATGGGAAAGGGGTGTGAAACTTCTCCCTGAATGCCTTTTATATTTTTTGAAGTAGAAGCCATACAACTATTAACTACTGCACAAAAACAAATAAAAAGTAAAAGAAAGCTGAGCATATACTAAAAAACGTGTTGCAAAAGAAAGAAAACAAGAATGGGATCTGAGAAATATCAAAGTAAAAAATTAACACAGATTTGACCAGCCTGAGCAAGAGTGAGACCTTGTCTTTAAAAAATAGCCAGGTGTTGTGGTGGGCACCTGTAGTCCCAGCTACTCAGGAGGCTGAGGCAAGGGGATGGCTTAAGCTCAAGAGTTTGAGGTTGCTGTGAGTTGTGATGCCACAGCACTCTTCTGTGGGTAACAAAGTGAGACTCTGTGTCAAAAAAAAAAAAAATTAACACAGATTTAATCATTTAAGAATGTAAGAATGCTTGGAATTTGCAGTGGACTTTGACCGAAGAGAGACATGAATCAAAGTTGAAGCAGACATTTTTAAGAGAAAGACACATACAAAGGCATGAAAATGGGAAACTGAAAATTTTGGCAAGCAAATTAATTTGGGGCATTGGGCTCAAGAAGGGAAATAAAAGGGAAAGGTAAGATGAGCGAGTGCTTTGCAGAAGAGTCAAGACTAACTTAATGGCAATTTCATATGATTCACCCAAATTATCTTTAATTTTCTTAATTCAGCCAACAGATATTTAGTGAATTATTTGCCAGGTCCAGTGTAAAGTGCTGCATGTGTTTATAATGGTGAACCAAGTGACATAATCTCTGTCCTGATAAAGCTTTCCATAGGTGGGCACCTCTGAGCCTCAGCAAAATAAGCAACCTTCACATTCCCTTTTCTGGCTATGTATGCAGACTGGCCATCTCTTTGTAACTCCCAAACCCTTTGTCCATCCTTAGACACTTTTATCTATATAAAATTCAAGCCATTCTCAAACTTCTTGAATGCCTTCCCTCCTTTTTTCTTATTAAGATAGGATAGTGGCTAAGGCTGAGGACTCTGAGGCCAGATGCCTGGGTTCGAAATTGTACTGTGCATTTTGCTGCGTGACTTGGGTCATTAACTTTCTTGCATCAGTTTCTTTACTTATAAAATTCAGGTAATAGACTGGGCATGGTGGCTCACACCTGTAGTCCTAACACTTTGGGAGGTCAAAGTGGGAGGATTGCTTGAGGTCAGTAGTTCAAGACCAGCCTAAGCACGGTGAGATTCTGTCTTTATTAAAATTGGAAAAATTAGCTGGCATGTGCCTGTAGTTTCAGCTACTCGGGAGGCTGAGGCAGGAGGACTGTTTGAGCCCTGGAGTTTGAGGTTGCTGTGAGTTAGATTGGTGCCATGCACTCTTGTTTGGGTGACTGTGAAATGCTTTCTCAAAAAAAAATAAATAAATAAAAAGATAAAATCAGGGCAATAATGTACCTCGTAAGACTACTGAGACTATAAAAGTACTTAGAACACCCTGAGACATGTTTAAGGTTCTAGTAAATATTAGCAAATGTCTTGCCTATGTCAATCTTTTCCTTCCTGCCTGGTGGTCTTTTTATAGCTGATCTCATTTTTTTCACAGCATGTTGAACAACAGTCTCAATGGTCTCTCTGCTGGTCCTTCCTTCCTTCCTTCCTTCCTTCCTTCTTTTTTTTGAGACAGACTCTGTTGCCCTGAGTATAGTGCCATGGAATCACAGCTCACAGTAACCCAAACTCCTGGGCTCAAGCAATCCTCTTGCCTCAGTCTCTCAAGTAGCTGGAATTACAGGTGCCCATCACAATACCCAGGTCGTTTTTCTGTTAGTAGAGGCAAGGTCTCACTCTTGCTCAGGCTGATCTTAAACTCCTCAGCCCAAGCAATTTACTTGCCTCAGCCTCTTTTTTTTGAGACAGAATTTCACTTTGTCATCCTGGGTAGAATGCCATGGCATCACAGCTCACTACAACCTCAAAGTCTTGGGCTCAGGGCAGTGCCTGTGGCTCAAGGAGGAGGGCACTGGCCCCATATACCAGAGGTGGTGGGTTCAAACCTGGCCCCAGTCAAAAAAAAAAAAAAAAAAGAAAGAAACTGCAAAAAAAGAAAAAAGGACTGTTTAAAAAAAACAAAAAACAATTCTTAGGCTCAAGTGACTCTCTTGCCTCAACCTCCCAAGTAGCTGGGACTACAGGCACCCAACACCACACCCGGCCTCTTAGAGTGCTGGGACTACAAGCATGAGCCACCATGCCCAGCCTCTATTTTCTGTATTGTGAGCCTCTCTTCTTTCCTGTTTTATAGTCAAATTTATTACAAGTCCACACTGCTAACACCAGGTCCTCCCGTTCCCTTCTCTCCTCAACCTATTGCAGTTTTGACCTAACCCCGTCACCCCACTAAAATGCTTTTGCTTAGGTCAATACCAGTTCTTCCAAGATGCCTCTCCTGTGTCCTCTCATTGAACCCCATGACTTCCTTTTCACCCTTCCTAAAATTATAGCTGTTATAACTTCTTCACAATTTCCTATGTCTTCTAACATAATGTAATTTTAGTCATTTATTTTGTTTATGTCTGTTTTCCCTGTTTAGAATGTAAAATCAAGGAGGAGAGCGATTTTGTCTTTTATGCTCACTGCTGTATCCCAAGCATCTAGAATAATGACTGGCACGTCTCAGGCACTCACTAGATATTTGTTGATTGCATGAACATTATATTGTGATAATCTGTTTTCCTGTCTTCTGCATTAGACCAAAACTTCTTTGAAGACTGGAACTGTTGTTCTTTTCTTTTTATTAGCCCTGTTGGCACAGAGCCTGGCCTGTAGGTGAATATGGGTGTGATGAGAGCACGGGGAGTCACTGCGGTACCACTAGTTTTTGTAAATGTTTCTGGATCTCAAAAGCCTGAGAGAGTGATTTCTAAAATTCTAAAATTCTGCCATACAGCCCTAAAGCTCCAAAAAGAGTACTAGGATTTTGCAAAAAGGATGATTTAGGTTGCCTAAAGAAACTGTTAACTGCTTTAAATTATTTTATTTGTTGAGATTTTGTCAAAAGAATTGTACTGCGAATAAAGTGAACTTGAAACGATAGATTTAAACTAGAGACAGAGAAAGAAAGAAGTACAAAGAACGAACAGAGAGCATAGTTCCCAAACCTGAGTCACAGTGGAATCATTTGGGCAGTTTCTATCGTGATACAAGGACACTATTCCCAGAAATGTTGGTGAGGGCTAAGGACTGAGAATAGATATAAATGTATACACATTTTAAGAAAGAAGAAAAATATTAAAGTGGTAATACTATAAATTGATAATGTTTCTTATCTTGTACTATATCTTTTTTTTTTTTGTGATAGAGTCTCACTATGTTGCCCTCCATAGAGTGCTGTGGTGTCACAGCTCACAGCAACCTCAAACTCTTGGGCTTAAGTGATTCTCTTGCCTCAGCCTCCCAAGTAGCTGGGACTACAGGCATCTGCCACAACACCAGCTATTTTTTTGTTGTAGTTGTTGTTTAGCTGGCCCAGGCCAGACTTGAACCCACCAGCCCTGATGTATGTGGCTGGCGCCCTAACCACTGATCTACAGGTGCCAAGCATATAATATATCTCTTGTAATTGCAAAAGTCAAATGTGAGTTGAGTATTACAATTTTTAACTCTTAAGATGATTCTAATAGGCAGGTAGGATGGGAATCCTTGAGAAATGGGTCAGACTACAAACAAAAATGAGAGTAAATCTGAGAAGAGAGGCAGAATATCCTCAACAGTTGCTTAAGGTGCTCATCAGTCACACTACTGGCCGCAAACAGGCCTGTTACTGGTTTTCTGTAGCCATGCCTCATAATTGGATCCAGACTCTTGGGTGGGGGGGACACAAGCAACACCAAGTACTTACTGGTTAGTTTATGGGAGACTAATAACAACTAAAAAAAATTTCTTCTTCCTTAAAGCTTTCTAAAAGGTTAATTATCAACCAGTTCTTTCAACCCTCGAATTACGTTCTGAGAGAGAATTAGAAAGAGAGGCCTGAATTCTATTAGGAGATTGTAGTATCACTGTAGATCAGTTCTTATTAAATGGTACTGTGTAGTTCATTTTTCACCACAAAGAGGGTACTTAATTCTTGTTCTGAGCTTGCATATTGAGCGATTCTAGACAATTGCGTGTAGAATGATAACCTTTATAACAGGCACAATCCAACATAGAGAAAAATTCCTTCTTGGAATGCAATTTCGAATTCATAAAGTGAAACTTAATATCTTGGAAAGAGTGTATATGAGTTTCATGGTGTAGTATTATTATTCCTAAGGGAAATTTCCAATATTCTGTGATTCAATATAGACTCAGGATAAATACATTCTGCTGGTACGACCTGGGGCATGCTAACAACTCAGCCACATTCAACCTATTGAAGATAATATGACTAATCAAAGGTTATATAGTTTGGGGCACAAGTACCTTGTTTTTGTTAATATTTCTCTTTATGAAGAATACATTTCTATGACAAAAGCTCTCCATATAAAAAGGGACATGTTATGATCCAGTTTTCTGTAAAGAGTAAAGCTATTTTCAAAGGATATAGGAGAAGTATTTTTCCCCTTCAAATTAACTGGTTTTTGTGAGTGAATTTGATGAAATAGTTCACACAAAATAGCTTATTCCAAAATAAAAACATTACACACAATTTGACTTTAACAGAAATAGATGTTGCATTATCTCCTCCGCCAGTGCCTGGACTTTTTATTTTGAAATGATTTGTGCTCTCTGATATGCTTTATTTCATGCTTGACTGGTTATAAATGTGAAGGGGGGTTAACTGTATTTGCTGTTGGCAACTTAGCATTAATTGTCATATTCTGTAATCCAAATTACAATATGTCATCTCCAGTCAACTTGCGAAGCGCTGTAATTGTAATTTAGAATTCTATTGCCATTGATTATAGCTCCCTCATTTGTGTTTTAACGTACCATGACGAATTTGCGAATGGAAATATCATCTTGTAACAAGCAGGGAACAAGAATGTTCTTCATATTATAACAGCAAGATAGTGATTTCTTAACAAATGACAAGAGAATAGATGGTAAGTTGGTAAAAAGGATTCATTTCGAAATGAAAAAGACACAAAAAGGTTTCCATTTTCTAGCAATGCATAAAAACGAATGAGCCATAGTTCTGTGAAAACATTTTAAAATAAACATTACAAAGTATTTTTAATTAACATTATTTTTTGAAGTCTGTCCATATTCATACAAATTGCTCTAGTTTTCTCATTTGACAGACGCAATATTCTATGGCTTACATATCTCATCTCCCCCTGGTGGTCACTAGGATTATTTGTAAGTTTGCCATTCCCAGTAACATTGCAGGGACACTCAGTCACACACCGCTCTTCACAGATGTAGAAGATTCAGTAGGGAAAATACGTAGAAGTGGGATTTCTGGACTTTAGAGTATGTATATCCTCTGTTTTACTTTATATTGCCAACTTGTCATCAAAGATTATATCAACTTAAGCTCCCATGAGACTTATAATTCATTTCTCTATACCCTTGTTTTAGTTAGATTTAAAGTTTTTGCCTGTTTGATGGATGTTAAATGATATCATTTGTCTTTGAATTACCAATGAGTTTGAACATATTTTCACACATCTTTTGGCTATTTTTGATCTCCTGTGCCTATTTATATTCTTTTTTATTTTTCTGTTGAATTGTTTATCTATCATTCTGTTTTGTGACTACCCTTTATAAATCATGGGTACTGGTTCTTTGTTGATTATATAGATTTCCATTATATACTTGCATTTGTCTGAGTCATTTATTGTGCTTCTACTATCTGCCGGACACTGATTTACCTACTGGGGACACAGCAGTCAACATCAAATAACAAACAGACAAAATCCTGCCCAGATGCAACTACAATCCAGGTGGAGAGGCAGACTGTAAGCAAATAGAAGCACAGTATGTTGGATCAATGGTATGAAGAAAAATCACCCAAGGAAAGGGCAACTGCAAGGGATAGAGGAAGCAGGAAAGTTCCCTCTGAGGTGACATTTCTGTAGGGACCGGAATCCAGTGAGGGAATTAGCTATCCTATCAGACAGAAGAGGCTCGCAGGCAGAAAGACCAGCAAGTTTTATGGCCAGAGTCGAGACCAATAGTATTTGAGAAACAGCAAGAAGGTCAGGGTGGCTGTCAACCAGTAAAGAAAGGAAGAGTAAAGAGTGAAGGCTGTTGTAGTTATTGCTAAATTGCCAACGGCGAAGATATTTAACCGTTTTACACTTACAATCAGTCAAGTTGAATTTAGGGAAGCAAATTACCTACGGCCATAGTAAGGACTTAGGTTGTGTGGTACTTTATTTAAGTGTGGTGGGAAGTCCTTGGAGATTTTTAAGCAAAGGAGTGACAGGATTTGTCATATATCCTAAAAGGACCACTCTGGACATGTGTGGGAAATAGACTTGGCAGAGCCTGGATTGGGGCAGCAACGGCGATAGCCTGGGTGAGAGGTCATGGGGATGTGGAGAGTGGTGATGGAGGTGGGGAGAAGTGGTAATTCAGAATGTACTTTGCAGCAGAGATAAGATTTTCTGATCAGAGAATTAGATCTCAGTTGTGAGAGAAACAGAAGTAAGATGAGTACGTGGGTTTTGCCTAAGCAGCTGAGTGAATGTGTTAGCCCCAGAAATGCACCTTATCTCATCATTCATAGACCCAGATATGTCCTTTGAAGTTAGGAGGCCTCTTACAGATGATGGTGACCTATAATCACTGTCGGTCACATAGTCATGTAGCTTCACCTGCTCTGCATCCATAAGTTTTGTCATAGTTGCTACATTGTCGTTTCAAATGAAGTATGTTATTATACATGTTGATTTGTAATTGCTGTCAACAGACTTTTCTTAAAAGTATACTATGATTTATAGTTGAAACTAAAAATCATTTGATATCTAGAAAGGCCCAAACAAATCAATGAAGCAAAAATTTGATATTATTAAATATAGACTTATTCTTAGAGGATTGACCATAATTCTGTATTTTCTCATAAAGCAACAAGTAAAGATATTTTCAAGGATCTAAGAGACAAAAGACACCCACAAAGTGGATGAAACTGTATTATGTATTGTTACTGAGAAAGGTACACAACGATTGCCTATCACATGCCAAGTCATACTGAAGGCGGGAGAAATTGACAAAATTGCCTAAAATAAGTGAAGGTAATGTCAAAACCCAAGGCTGGTGAGACCAATTTACATGTCATGCAGAATTATCATTAAGGCATTGAGTTATACTTTAGTTTTTTTTCATTTCTAATTTTAAGTAAAATGATAGTGAAGCTTAACAATAATTTCTTACAATTATTGATAAGGTGCAGTCCCTTTAACAAGTTGTGAAAGTGCATACAGTAGGTAGGGTCATAGGCCTGGATGAGGGTCCTCAGGGGATGGATGTAGTAGGAGAGGATGTTCAGAGATTGAGAACCAGGTAACTCTGGCATTTGGATACTGGGGAAAGTGTGAATCCAGTGGAGGCCCTGAAGAAACGAGTAGGGGAAAAAAGCAGGATGGCGTCCTGGGGTGATCAGAAGACGTTTCAACAAGAAAGGAACGATCAACTGCGCCACCTGCTGTTCATAGACGAGAAGTGTGAGACGTGAGAATTGGCCATTTAATGTGGTAATATGGAAGTTACTGGGGAATCTGACAAAAGTGATACAAAGACCGTGTGTTGGGAGGGAGCCTGGCAAATTTAAGATTTATTCATCTGAGAAATCAGATCTTCTGGATTTATAACTTCTAAATTTATTAGTCAAAATCAGGGTTGAAAAGGTCCCCAGAGGTCATAACTCTTTGTTTTCCAACTCTAACCTACTCTGGGAAATTTGTCTGCTCTGAATCCAACCATAGGCTTTTTTCTGAGTGGCTCAAAATGACTGTTCAGTAGAGCTCTTTAGAGATGTGAACTCATACTATTAATTTCGGTCTGAAACATGTGTCCAGCCTGATTCATTTTAATGTTGAGGACAATTCAAGGATAACATTAGTCAATAGTAATAAAAGGAAACACCAAGTAAATGAAAATGGTTTACATAAAGGATCCCTGTTCTTCCCCCCGCCCCCTCCCCGTGCAGAGTATATAGAAGGTAGGGATGAAAACAGAGGAGCACGTGGTTCTCAGTAAAGCCGGAGATGACTTCCAAAAGCTATGTCAGGTCTTTTCCTCTTCTTAAAATAGAAAAAATGGAGCCAAAAAGGTCTTAACATTTTGAGTTTCATAGTCATGTTACATTATCTTCGTGATTGTCTCATCGAGACAGCTTTAACAAGCTGCACCCTGGTGCTAGGACATGATGCCCAGAATCTAAAAGATTGTTACCAAAGCACAGGAAGAAATGAAAGAATGTAATTTTTCAAATGGCATATTTAGCTGAATGACAGGGCTTCCTTTTGTAGGTAAATGATATATATAGAAAGGTTATCAGTTTCACATGTTCTGGCTCACATGTGGGAGTTAAAAAAAATGGAATGTATGTTGATAGAATGCGTGGTCACCAGAGCCTGGAAGGAATGGAGGTGGCGAGCAAATGGAGATAGTTAATGGGTACAAAAATACAGTTATATGGAATGAACAAACTCTATTAACAAATGGATATCAGACTAAGGTTACTAACCTCTAATTCCATTTGCAAAAGCTCTAATTTCCTTATTCATTATGAAGACTGACATCACAAAAAGATGAAAACTTTCAGATCATTCTTAAGAGGAAAGATTTATACCATTTGAAGAGAAACCAGAGTATCAGATCATTCTTTATTTAACCACATGTTTAATAAGTCTTATGAAAAACATCAACACTACTACAAAAAAAGGGAAGAAAAATGATTGATTAATAGAGTATGTGTTTTATAACATCAGTATCATTTATTCAAAATCTAACACAGGCCAGGTGTGGTGGTGGCTCTTTCTTGTAGTTCCAGCACTCTGGGAGGCCAATGTGGGAGAAGTTTAAGACCAGCCTGACCAAGACCAAGATCCCGTCTCTACTAAACATAGAAAAATTAGCCAGATGTGGTGGTGTGCACCTGTAGTCCCAGCTGCTCAGGAGGCTGAGACAGGAGGATCCCTTGAGCCCAGGAGTTTGAGGTTGCTGTGAGCTGAGGTAAGACCATGGTACTCTGGCCAGGCAACACAGTGAAACTCTGTCTCAAAAAACAAAAAAAACTAACACAGAAAGAGGAGATTTGTGGAAAAAAACCCTTTTGTAAGTAACACTAGATCGATAAGAGATAATAATAACAAAAGCAACAATGACTAGGCATTAAGGATCAAAGAAAGCCTGTGTGCTGGTTCATGTTGTAATCTCAGCACTCTGGGAGGCCAAGGCCAGTTGATAACTTGAGTTCATAAGTTCGAGACCAGCCTGAGCAAAAGCAAGATCCACAGTCTCTAGTAAAATTAAAAAAACTGAGGCAAGAGGATTGCTTAAGCCCAAGAATTGGAGGTTGTTGTGAGCTATGACACCACCGTGTTCTACCCAAGGCAATAGCTTGAGACTCTATCTCAAAAAAAAAAAAAGACCTAAAAACACAAGTTTAGAAAACTTCATCATTTATCAGAGTTGTGATGAACAGAAATAAATAAATGAAAATATATTTAGCTTACTGAAAACCTCACAGGAAGAAATAATCCTAATTTCATGATCAGCATTCATTGAGTGCGATGTGAACAAAATGTAGGCATTAGTGCCATTAACATTTTTCTACTCTGAAATGGTTTATAGATTGAATAAAATGGAAGGATTCTATAGTAGACATGTATTTCACTTGGCAAATATAATAAAACTTAAATGAAGTTTGGAAGAAGTGGTTATATCTTTTTTTACTTAATTAAAAAAAGCATTTAAGGGCTTTGAAACAAACGTAAAAGAAGTAATACTGTTTGCTCTCCTTGTGGTACTGAAATAGCAACCAAACAAGATTGCTCATCCCACTAACAGGAAAGATTTCTACATCAGTCTGTAAGACCTGAACTAATGCTTAGTAGAATTTCTATGAAAACCATCTCTACTGTTGCCATGGAGTGATCTCCCAGGCTTGTTATTATTATTGTTGTTGTTATTATTATTTAGAGACAGAGTCTCACTATGCTGCCCTCCATACAGGGTCATGGCGTCACAGCTCACAGCAAGCTCCAACTCTTAGGCTTAAGCAATTCTTTTTTCTTTTCTTTTCTTTTTTTTTTTTGAGACAGAACCTCAAGCTGTCCCCCTGGGTAGAGTGCTATGGCATCACAGCTCACAGCAACCTCCAACTCCTGGGCTCAAGTGAGTCTACTGCCTCAGCCTCCCAAGTAGCTGGGACCACAGGCACCTGCCACAACACCCGGCTATTTTTTGGTTGCAGCCGTCATTGTTGTTTGGAGGGCCCGGGCTGGATTTCAACCCACCACCTTAGGTGTATGTGGCTGGCGCCTTAGCCGCCTGAGCCATAGGCGCCGAGCCAGCTTAAGCAATTCTTTTGCCTCAGCCTCCCAAGTAGCTGGGACTACAGGTACCTATCACAATGCCTGGCTATTTTTTTGTTATAGTTGTCATTGTTTAGCAGGCCTGGGCCAGGATTGAACCTGCCAGCCCTGGTGTATGGGCCCAGTGCCCTAACCACTGAGCTATGGGTGCCAAGCCGTCAGGATATGTTATTAAGTGAAAAAAAAAGCGAATTTCAGAATTGCATATATAGCATGTTCCATTTTCTCCTTAAAAATATAGAAGCATAACCTCAAAATTTATTTACTTATTTTTTTGAGACAGTCTCACTATGTCACTCTCAGTAGAGTGCCGTGGCATTGTAGCTCGCAGCAACCTCCATCCAACTCTTGGGCTCAAGCAATTCTCTTGCCTCAGCCTCCTGAGTAACTGGGACTACAGGCACCCACAACAAGGCCTTGGCTATTTTTTAAGAGGGGGGGTTCTTGATCTTGCTTAGGCTGGGTCTGGAACCTGTGAGCTCAGGCAACCCATCTGACTAGGCCTCCCAGAGTGCTAGGATTACAGGTGTGAGCCACTGTGCCTGGCCCTTCAAAATTAAAAAAAAAAAAGAAGTTTATCTATAGAAGGAAGGAGAGAACAGGAACAGAAGATAGAATTTCTTTTAAATACAGACAGTGAAAGCAAAATGAAACAAATGAAAAGAAAACTTAGACATTGTAATTTGTGCCTCCCTGGTGGAGTAACGCAAAAAAATGTTAAACTGTTTTCTTAAGTAATAATACTATTTTCTGAAACTATTATATATTTTAGATTTAGAGGATAAAACATTTAAGTAATTATGGCAATGATGTTAGGAGCCAAGATTTTTATTATAGGAAAAAGATATAAGACAAATAAGTTTGTTTATCATTTCATTTTTTTGAGACCGGGTTTCACTATGTCTCCCTCGGTAGAGTGCTGTGACATCACAGCTCCTAGCAACCTCAGTTGCCTCAGCCACCCAAATAGCTGGTACTATAGGCACCCACCACAATGCCTGCGTATTTTTGTTGTTGTAGTTGTCATTGTTGTTTAGCAGGCCTGGATTCAAACCCACCATCCCCAGTGTAAGTGGCTGGTGCTCTAGCCTGTAGCTAAGCTACAGGTGCCAAGCCTCGTTTATTGTTTTAAATTTGAATGGGAATGTCTATGTGAACTCATGAAGTTCTTTTTCTTTCTTTCTATTTTTTTTTTCTTTTGAGACAGAGTGGCACTTTTTTGCCCTGGGTAGAGTACCATGGTGTCACAGCTCACAGCAACCTCAAACCCTTAGGCTTAAGCAATTTTCTTGCCTCAGCCTCCCGAGTACCTGGGACTACAGGTGCTTGCCACAATGCTGAGCTATTTTTAGAGACAGGCTCTCAGTCTTGCTCAGGCTGGTCTCAAACCTGTGAGCTGAGACAATCCACCTGCTTCAACCTCCCCTGCTCCTTTCTAAAATGAAGCCAGGGTCTTCAGAGAAAAAGCTAATTCCAGATTTAGGTTAGAGCTGTGAATATCATGACATCCAGATAGCAAGAAAGTTATCAAGACCAATTAAGTTATGTTAGGATGTAGCACCTACCTAACTGGACTGGCAGGCAATCTGCGCTTCCGAAGAATAACAAGTGGACTTAAATATATCAAATCTGTTAAAGTTCATGAGTTAATAATAAAAGGCAACAAGGAAAAACTTACATTGCCATCTTTTTAAGATACTAGGCAAAAACTTCTTATTCTGAAAATTGGTTAATTAAAAGATTCAGGCCCAGGCTGGCACCTGTGGCTCAAAAGGGTAGGGTGCCAGCCCCATATGCTGGAAGTGGTGGGTTCAAACCCACCCTTGGCCAAAAACTGCAAAAAAAAAAAGATTCAGGCCTTTCTTGAACAAGCTTTACCTCAAAGGATCTAAATAATCAGGGAGAGAAGTTTTTTACTGAAGAAGTCCAGCTCATGCCTATAATCCTGGTACTTTGGGAGGCTGAGGAGGGAGGATCCCTTCAGCAAAGAGTTCAAGATCAGTCTGAGCAACAGAGTGACCCTATATCCACAAAAAATAGAAAAAGCAAAAACAAAAACAAAACTAGCCGGGCATCATGTTGAGTGCCTATAGTCTCAGCTACTGGGAGCTGAGGTAGGAGGATCACTTGAACCCAGGAGTGAGAGGTTGCTGTGACCTGTGATGATGCCAGGGCACTCAATCCAGGTCGACACAGTAAGACTCTGATTCAAAAAAATAAAAGTCCAGCTATTAAATCATGAAGGAATGTCAATTAGCAGTCACTAATGAAATAATAGTGTTAGGCAATTGTTATGAATTGTTCCAATTGCTGCTGGAACTATTAGGTGAAAGTTAAAGGGGAACGTAATAGTGGAAGGACAAGGCGGACAGCAACGAACCCACCAGTCAGTTGTGATCTCACTAAAACACACAGCCAGGCTCGGCGCCTGGGACTCCAGTGGCTAAGGCTCCAGACACATACACCTAAGGGGGCGGGTTCCAATCCAGCCCAGGCCACCAAACAACAATGATGGCTGCAACCAAAATAAAAAAAAAAAATTGCCAGGCATTGTGGCGGGGGCCTGTGGTCCCAGCTACTTGGAGGCAGGAGACTCGCTTAAGCCCAGGAGTTGGAGGTTGCTGTGAGCTGTGATGCCACGATACTCTGCCCAGGGGGGACAGCTTGAGGCTCTGTCTCAAAAAAATAAAAAATAAAAAATAAAACACACCGCCAGACACACGGGCCTCCTGATAGCAGTACAGACAGAATACCTACAGCCCACCCTTCCAAAACATTCAAACCTAAGTCTGAACAAGCCTTTCTATGTATCCACCAGTTACATAAAATTTAGGGGCCAGATAACCCACCATAACTATGTAAACAGTAAAATCAGATGTGGGAAACTCCACCAGACAGTTATTGTCGTTTCTTTGACAAATAAATATACAGAAAAAAAAGGAGGGGGAGCCTATTAAAAGATACTTAAGACATACAAAAAGTGCCAAATGTAGACCAAATTATGAACAACTAGAAAATTTGAAAGTTGACTGGATATTACATATTAAGAATTTGTTGTTGTATGGATGTAATAATAATGTTGCATTTATGTTAACGTAACAATTCTTAATTAGACGTATGAGTTGCTCAAAGACCAGCAACAAAAAATCTAGTAATTAAATCAATCAAAGAAGCAAAGTCATACCACTGGGAGGTGTAACCCAAATGGTGGTTATAAATCAAAGCTGATCAATGTGCAGTAGACGACACACATGCAAACTTCACAAGGTTGCAAAATTCGCCATTAAGAGTCAAGTTTTCAAGTAATAATTATCATTATAAACGGTGTCCATAATGTTTGTATGCAATTTAAAATATTAAATTATCTTAAATTTTTAAATTGCACCATCAATTTATGGACACCCTGTGTATGTGGGCTACATTTGCTCACTCTATGTTTGCGGTAGAGACAATCAGTTACTTTTGTATTTTTTTTTTTTTTTTGAGACAGACTCTTGCTCTGCCACCGTGGCTGGAATGCAGTGGTGCCATCAATCATCATAGTCACTGCAATCTCAAGTTCCTGGGTTCAAACAATCCTCCTGCCTCAGCCTCTCCAGTATTTCCTAGCTACTATAGGCATGAGTCATCATACCTGGCTAATTTTCTGTTTTTTTTTTTTTCTAATATGGGCTCTTGCTTTTGATTAGGCTGTTCTGAAAACCCCTGGCCTCAAGCAATCCTCCTGCCCTGGCCTCCCAACGTGCTAGGATTATAGACATGTACCACCTCATCTGGCCCAATTAATGTTTATAGTTCAACTTTTATAAACAGGAAGAACCTCAAACAGAAGCATAACCTGAGAACAAACTACGTGAATTTATGAGTATTTATCCCAAATTCTCCTTGATATAAATTATTTGGGCACATTATTCCTGATCATTGATTTACTGGGATATGTCCTGCTCACAAAGTTCCATGACAGTCTAGCTTCCAAAATAGAATCATCTTTTTGATTTTCATTTTGATTTTTATATTTGTTTCTAGTCATTATTATTTATTACTATTATTATTATTTTTTGAGACAGAGTCTCATTATGCCACCCTTGGTTTACTGCTGTAGTATCACACCTCATAGCAACCTCAAACTCTTGGGCTTAAGCCATTCTCTTGCCTCAGCCTCCCAAGTAGCTGGGGCTACAAGTGTCCGTCACAATGCCCGGCTGTTTTTTTTTTATTCTAATCATTATTTTAAATAATATTTCTAGGGAAATTTAACTGTTTTTATTCATGCAATAATTCAGAAATATTTGACTGAGTGCCATTTAAAAGTATGTTTTGAGGGTACATGTTAAATCTACTAAGTGTAGAATATAAATGTCTTAACACAATAACTAAGAAAATGCAGTGAAGGCTATGTTAACTAGTTTCATGAAAGTATTTCAAATTGTATATAAAACCAGCACGTTGTAGTCCATAGTTGCTTTAATGTGCACAGCTATGATTTAATTAAAAAAAAAAAAAAGAAGTATGTTTTGGTTTAGACAGTTTCTGCCCTTTGGATGCATATACTTTTTTTTTCTTTTTGAGGAACTTTTATTTTTTATTTATATTTTCATTTCAGAATAACATGAGGGTACACATGTTTCGGTTACATTGATTTTGTTTCCGAGGTAAAGTCCAAGTCGTTAAGGCCTTCGCCCAAGGGGCATGCTATACACCCTCATACTGTGCAGGGGAGGCAAGACCCCGCCATCACCCTCTCTCCTCCCTGCCCCCTTCCCTTTCTTCCCCCCCCCCACTAGAATATCTTGTGTTTTTCTTTCGTGTGGGTGTGTGTAGTTGTTTATATATTGGTTTTCCAATTCTTGTGATACTTTACTAAGTATCATTCTTCATTCTTGTGATACTTTACTAAGAAGAATGTGTTTCAACTCCATCCAGGTAAATACAAAGTATGTAAAGTCTCCATATTTTAGGGCTAAATAGTATTTATTCCATGGTATACACGTTACAATGTGTTAATCCATTCACGGGTTGATGGGTACTTGTGTCACGGAAGCATACAATTCTAACGTGGAAGGACAGAAACTGACACATGAATAAATCAACAAACGAGGTAATCTCAGAGTATAAATTCTAGGATTTATAGGAAGAAGTTGGGGAGGCAGTTGTTCTTTCGGATGGAGGAGGGGCAAAGAACATTTCTCGAAGAAATTAGCATAGAAGCAGAAGCCGTGCTGGGAGACTCCTGAGCAAAGAGGAAAGAGCTAAGAGATGAGAAGAAGCCCATTCAAGCAGAGCAATGCTAAGAAAATGTTTTATTCCAAGTGCAATATAAAGCCACGAGAGGGTTTTAATGAAGTGTACATCAAATTCTGGTTTACATTTTTAAAAGACCAGCTCTGCACTTGTTTGGAGAATGGATGGAATGGGAACAAGAATACATTTTGCAGACAGGAGGCTACTGTGGTCTTTCTGGCAAGAGATGTGAATAGCTTCAACTAGGATATTAGTGGTGGAGACAGAGACATGGATCGACTGGAGATATATTTTGGAGACAGAAGAGACATCACTTGATGAAGGATTTGACTGGGGGAAGGGGGTGGAATTGGGTCCTCTATTTCCTAAGGAAGTACTGGAATTTATGAAGTTGACATATCACAACATCCCTGTAGATGGAATTTTATGATCGGTCTTTCATAGCTCTTCAGATTTGTGCTTACAGGGCAGGTTGTTATGAAGTTTCTTTCCTAAAAAGGAAATCTTATTTTACTGCTGACTATTCATTTAACCTGCCAACACATAGCAAGAGCCACAAAGACGTTCAAAGATGTTGAAATGCCTTCTCACGGAAGCAAGATGAATTGTGATGAGAAAAAGAAAAGAACCCCCCTTGCTCCTCACGCCTCTCTCCTCTCCCAGGCTGTGCTCCACAGTCTCTGAGGATATTCCACTCTCTGTGATTATTCCCCACGCTGTCGACAAAGGCCATAGTGCTCTTTCAAGAAACCCAGAACACACGACTTAAAAGAGAAGGTTTTGCTGTCTTGTGAGGAGAGACCATTAAAAACAAACGTGTATTCTGCTCCCTTAGTTTGCCCACTATCCTCTCTCACTTTCCTTTATGTCATCTTGATTTCAGAGACCACAGTGGGTGTTCCAACTGCCTGCATGAGTAGGGAGGAGAAGAAGACGTGAACAGGGAAAAGGATCAAATACACAAGGAGGGCACAGAGTTCATGTGCAAGTTTACATTTCTCAGCCTCTTTTCCTGTCAGGGAGAGCTAGTGGAGCATGTCTAGTAGAGCCAGGCTGCCAACCGGAGACTGGAGAGTTCCTGCTGCACGTGGGTGTATAGGGGCCCACAAACTGCTGTAGAGTGTCGCCGGCACCTCCTGGGCACCCGGCAGATGTGAATCTGTTCACTGCTGCAGTTGTTTCTGTTCTGTAAAACTGCCATTCCAGCTCAGATGCCATTCTATAAAATCAGATTTTGCTATGGATTTTATGAGAAAGTCTTAATGATACTAAACATTTCAAGCAACAAAACTTTTAGAGCATTTGACAAGTGCCTAACTGTCCCTTCTTTCTGCTTAACTGTCACTAAACTCTGGGCACCACAGAAGATGATGAAAGGAAATGCGTGAAGGAAATTGTAGAGGAACGGATTTCAGCATTCTCATCTTACTAAATAAAATACAAAGACCTGGCAAAATCGAGCTCAGCTTTAGTTACGGTGAAATAACTTAGGGGACCTGGAAAAATAGACTCGGACCCCCACTTAGTTTAATTAAATTGGTAATTTATTTTACCTGCTGCAGGGGCTGCTGCTCCGAGAGACAGTCAGCCCCTGGTGAGAGTGTGAGTTACCTTTTATAGGCTTTGTGTAAGCATATTACAGAAGTGAAACGTGGCTGGTTTAGGGGGGTTACAACTCAAGTAGTCATAGATACAGCAATGGAACAATAATTAATACAGTTTCAGTTGACAATGGATACATTTCATATCACAATGGTTATGGTTATACAATAGTAATTAATCAAGTCTCAGTGAGTTTTCCACCATTGTTCATCTACTGAGAACTTGGGGGTTTTGTGAAACTTGGGACTTTTTT
>CAUYTI010120819.1:0-31391 GCA_963575145.1 Galago senegalensis | reverse complement strand
TCCAACTCCTGGGCTCAAGCGAGTCTCCCGCCTCCGCCTCCCAAGTAGCTGGGACCACAGGCGCCAGCCACAATGCCTGGCTATTTTTTGGCTGCATCCGTCATTGTTGTTTGGCAGGTCCGGGCTGGGGATTCGAACCTGCCACCTTAGGTGTACGTGGCTGGCGTCTTAGCTGGTTGAGCTATAGGTGCCGAGCCTTTTTTAGTAGTTTTTTTAAAAAAAAATAATTTCTGAGAGGGACAATATGGCAAACTAGAAGCCTCCCACAGGCAGTGCTCTCAAGAATGGGATCAAAAGTTTTAAATGGATGCCTGCCTACCTACTGAACAGGCCTTCCTAGAGAGAGAGAACATTGTGAATTACTGGAGGAGCCCCTGAGGACATTAAGAGTTAAGGAGAAGGTGACTGGAGGATCTAATCTAGAAAATTGGAAGATATCTGAAGGAGACACTCACACACAGGAAAGGACAGGAAGAGGAACCCTAGGTCTTCAGGCTTCATCTGCTGGCACCACAGTACAAGCTGTGAGAGGGCCCTTCACCACCATAGACCTCCAGACTGCTTTGAGTGAGATATTGCTTCAGAGAGCAGGGACAGCAGGCACCTGGTGGCTTCAGTTCCCAGGTTGCTGCAACTGACATCATTCTGAGATCTCAGATTAGGAGCAGGAGGTCTATACAAGGGTAGACTCTCAGTGCATCTGCCCCTCCCTGCTAGGACAGTCTTTCAGAGTAAGTAACAAAAGCTCCATATAGGGATTTCTCCTTCTCATTATTAGGAGAGTTCCAAGCAAAAGAGAATAGGGGAGCTATAAGCCTATCTGCCCTGAGCTGACTGACAAGGTAAGTTATAGATGAGAAGAAGCCAGTAAAAGAATTCTGGCAACATGAACAAACAAGCTAGTTCAATGCCCCCAAGGGACCCCAGGGGATATAAAGCAATAGACCTCAAGAAGAAGAAATTGTCAAAATGTCAGAAATGAAATTTAAGATATGGATGGTGAAGAAGATGATTGATATTGAAGAGAAAGTTGAAAATAATACACAGAAATATTTCAGGGCATCAATAAAAAAAAAGGTGCTAAAGAGCTAGGCAACAAAAAAAAGAATATAACAGAACTTAAACTATGAAAGAGTTATATAAGTAATTTCAAAGTATAGCAGAAAGCTTCAACATCAGGCTAAAGCAAGGAGAAGATAGAATCTTAGAGCTTGAAGATGAGGCTCTCAAACTAACCCAGTGAAACATGTGCAAAATGGAGTAAAAATTTAATGCTTTAATGAAAATGAATATATAGGGACCTCCAACAACTTAATAGGAAAAATAAAATAATCTGATTAAAAATAGGCAAAATATATGAATAGACATTTCTCAAAAGAAGACATACAAATGGCCAATAGGTATGGTAAAAAATGGTCAACATCATTAGTCATTAGAGGAATGTAAATCAAAACCATAATGAGATATCTTAACACACAAGTTAAAATGGCTTTTATCAATAAGTCAGGCAATCGTGTATGCTAGTGATGATGTGGAGAAAAGGACACACTTGTACACTGCTGGTGCAAATGTCAATTAGTGGAACCACCATGGAGATTCCTAAATAAACTAAAAATAGAACTACCGGCTTGGCGCCTATAGCTCAACCGGCTAAGATGCCAGCCACGTACACCTAAGGTGGCGGGTTCGAATCCCCAGCCCGGACCTGCCAAACAACAATGATGGCTGCAACCAAAAAATAGCTAGGCGTTGTGGTAGGCACCTTCAATCCCAGCTACTTGGGAGGCGGAGGCAGGAGACTCGCTTGAGCCCAGGAGTTGGAGGTTGCTGTGAGCTGTAATGCCACGCCACTCTACCCAGGGGGACAGCTTGAGGCTCTGTCTCAAAAAAAAAGAAAAAAAAAGGAAAAAAAACTTTGCAAATACAAGTACGCATATACACAAATGGCACAAATAATGGATAATTTCACAGCCTAGAAAAAACTGTTAATATGTTGGTCCACGTTCATTCAGTCTTTTAACTGTGTGTTTGTGTGTATTCTTCCCACATTTCGGATAATAATGTGCATATAGTTTAAATCTTGCTCTTTTTCACTTTGTATCATGTACTTCTTCATATCATAAATGAACACATTATAGTTTATTTCCCAATTGACATGTTTCTAATCTTTCACTATTGTTAATATGTTTTATATGAATTATTTATATCTGTCTAATCATTGTTCTGTTTCTAATTACTTCCTTAAGATAGAGTCCTAGAGATGGAATTCTGGGATCAAAGGACACAATTTCTACAAAAATAAGTGTTTTTGATCTGTGTCACGAAAATGTCATCCAGAAATCTTGCTCGATAGCAGGATCGGTACCTGTACCAGTAACATATAATAGTAACTATTTCCCTGCCCCCAATTACCATATATTATACACTTGAAAAATGTAAACCATGTCTATAATTTAAATCATGGTAAGCACATTAAAGCAAATGAAAAAAATAGATTATTTTATTTAGTATGTGTTAGCGCAATACATCTAAAATATTATCATTGCAATATATAATTAGTATAAAGTTATTAATGAGATATATTTTATCTTTTCTGTACTAAGTCTTTAGGTTTCCAATTGTGTTTTGCACTTCACAACACATCCCAATTCAGACTAACTACGTGTCAGGTGGCTAGTCAATACCGTATTTGATGGCAGAGATACAGAATATATTACATTGAAAAATTCTTGCCAGTTTAGTAGGTGGGTGAATGGCATTTCTATGTTGATTTGAATAGCAGTGTCAACTACTAACAAAACTAAAAATTCCCTCACATATTGTGTTTGGGGGAATATTAATGGTTTTCAGCCTATATGAGTTATCTCTGTGTTTAGGATGTTAACGGATGTGGGGTTGTGGAAAGCATTTTCTTTTTCTGTTATGTTTCTCAATTTTTAATACTGAATTTTACTTTAATCCATGTGGATTTTTAATTTGGCTCATGGCATGAGGTAAGAAGGAAAGTTAGTTTTGTTTGTTCCCAAATAGCTAATTTCCACGATATTGTTTATTGAATAATCTGGCTAATGTGAGCTAATCCCTTCCTAATATATTAAGATTGTGCACACATTCAGGTCCACTTAAGGACTTCTGATATTTTCCCTTAATTTTTTTCTATGTTACTAGCCTACTATTTTAATTATTATAATTTTATAATGTATTTCAATATTTTCAAGTTAAGTTTTTCTTTTTTTTAATCTTCCAAATATGTCAAACTTTCTTTTGCTTGATTTTTCTTCCAGATAAAATTTAGAATAATGTTGGAAAGTTTCAAGCAATCATGATGGTATTTTTTCCATTGATAGTATTATTAGGACTGGTTTTTTTTTTTTTTTTTTTTTTTATACAGAGCCTCAAGCCGTCCCCCTGGGTAGAGTGCCTGTGGCATTACAGCTCACAGCAACCTCCAACTCCTGGGCTCAAGCGAGTCTCTTGCCTCCGCCTCCCAAGTAGCTGGGACCACAGCGCCTGCCACAACACCCGGCTATTTTTTGGTTGCAGCCGTCATTGTTGTTTGGCGGGTCCGGGCTGGGGATTCGAACCTGCCACCTTAGGTGTACGTGGCTGGCGCCTTAGCCGGTTGAGCTATAGGCACCGAGCCATTAGGACTGTTTTTAAACTGCATATTATTTTTTAAACTAGTATGATCTTCCATATAGCCACTTATTCCATACAAATACCGTTTGTCTCTCCATTATTTGAATTACTTATATTTCTCAATAATTTTTTACAGTTTTCTTCATATAATTTCCTTATATTTCCCGTTACACAATTAGTAGGCTACTCAGATTTTCCAGTTGGTTATTTCTAGACCGTAGTAAAGTATTCATTTTTGATATACTTTGTTTGTATCTAGGTGTTATATGAAATTCATACTATTTTGGATGCTGTTTGTTACAGAAAACTATTATGGAAAGAAAACCACCAAGGCAAAGAGAAACTTACCATTAGTTAATGAAAGATATAAAAAGGTTATGTTATTAGGTTTTAAATCAAGGGTGACCCCTGAATATACTGTATACATTGTTTCTACTTCTGGACTTGCTGACATAATGCCCTGAGTTATAGCACATGTCCCTTTAAGCTCCTTCTGACCAGAAGCATTCCCCACATTCCTGGGCTTTCTCCTCCGCCTGTGCACAGGCTTCCCTGAGCTGCAGAGTTTGGGTCTCTCAGGAACCACAGCTGTCTTTTTATTTCACTAACTGACTATGCCCTTTGTTTGGCTGGTTTTCCTTGCCACAGCCATCATAAGTTCTTCCTGTGCCTTCTCACCACGTGAATCAATTCAGACTAAATTCAAAAGGAAGGACATGGCAATGATCCAACCATCTACCCTGTATTTCTCTGCCTCAGCAAAAGGGGGGTAATGTGGGTGTGCATTTGCTTGTGTGGGCTGGTGTGCATTCAGCCGCAACATCTCTCCTGTCTCTGCTCCTAATGTCCTCTCTGTGCCCCCTCCTCTGCCTCGCTCTCCTCTGCCTCCCCACACCAGCTCTGCCTGAGCTCCTGAACAGTTCTCTGAGATGAGTTAACCAAACACTTCAGCTTCTGTTAAAGCAATCAAGCAGTCTGCTCTTGATGCTTTCAACTTTTTTTTTTTTTTTGGTAGGCATGAAATCATTTTAAACTTAAGTGATTTTGAACAGTTACACAGCAACCTTTTTCTACAGTGACCTTGTTAAATTCTGTTTCCTCTGTTCTGGGATCCATATGTGACAGACGATTGTTCCCAATCACTGAGTAATTTATCTTGGAAAAACATATTCTATGCCATAGTGGTATAGAATTATACCAGGCGGTAGTAAATTACAAAAGTAAGTTACATTAGTTGAAAATGCTCTATGTGAGTATACAAAGACACATTAAAGAATAGCTGATTAATAAGTTGGCATTGGCATTTTGTGAGAAAATAGTGTAGTTGAGTTTCACATGTACTGTAATTCTTTATGTGGATTTAGCACATTATTAAGCATCTACTTCATTTCACAAGAATGTATGATTGTCTAGGTCACAGGGGTCCTCAAGCTTTTTAAACAGGGGGCTAGTTCACTGTCCCTCAGACCGTTGGAGGGCCGGACTGCAGGCCCCGGGATGAGTCAGCTGCTAAGCAGGACAGGCAGCAGTGACAAAAACACCCAGTGGGGCAGATAAATGTCCTCGGTGGGCTACATGTGGCCCGTAGGCCATAGTTTGAGGACGCCTGAGCTAGGAGTTCAGCTAGGCAGTAGGAAATACATTCTTTTGGAAACAGTGTATAATTCCGTGGATTTCATCATTGCCATTCAAAAGTATGTGACTGTACATGTCTATAAGCCCATGGACAATCCAAGTCTAAAAATAAGGCTGAAATAATATTTTAAATATTTTAACACATTCATAACAAAACACTGTCACCTCTTTCAGCTTTTTTTAAATCACTGTCTCTACTAATTTGCTAAATACTAAAATTGGCATAACATTATGCACATTTGATTTAAATAACTGGTCTTGATTTTTTTCACCATGAGTGGTGCCTAACTGTTTAAAAACTAAGCCACTGACCTGGTCACAAGGATTGGTATCTCTATGCTTTTTGCTAACTGCTTCCTAACATCAGATTCCCTCAGATCTTCAGTAGAACTGGATGTCAAATGTGGCATCAAAGCAACTTGAAAGTGAGAATCTACCTTTCACTGCAGCAAATGGTCCACTTGGGAAATAAATTACAAAGCAGCCTCTATATTCTCCATGTAAAGGAATCTGACCATTTTTCATTTCATACATCATTTACACCATGATACAGTGATTCCACAAAATCGCTAGACTTTAAAATGAACAGATGAGACAAATATTTCTTGGCTAGTTCTATATATTCTACGGTGTTTTCTATAGTGTGTAAAAGTAGAAAAGTTGCTGTACATTTCATTTCCTCTGTCATCTATTTGAGGAAAAGATAATATTTGTAAGAAAGAAAGAATGTGCTAGAAACATACTTCTGTTGCAAAGTCTGAAATATGAAGGTCCCTTCGCTGGGAGAAGTGAAGAGATGTCTCAAATCGAGATAAGTCCATATTGTATAAGAGAGAATCTAGGGCATTCATTCAAACAATTTTAGTGAAAGTGTGGCTGAAAATTTTACTTCGTACATTTCAAAGTATTTAATCTGATTAACCTCAAAAGTTAGGGGTATATGTCAGCATTTGTACTCAGATCTAGTAATTCATATTATTAAGCTTTTTCTTGAAAATAATAAAATAGGCGTGATCCCCACAATATCATTCTCTTCACCCATCCTCCCTCTCCCTTCCCCCTCCCCTTTCCCCATAGTCTAGGGCTCCATAATTTATCCTATTTGGGTACAGGTGAATTTGTCTAAAGGTTGAATATAAATGTCTTAACATAACAAATATGAGAAAAACATGATGGCTATGTAAGCCACCTGGAGGAGAGTTTTCCAAACTGCATATAGAAGTAACACACTGTATCCTATGAGAGAATTAATGTACACAATTATGATCTCATAAAAAACAAAAAACAAAAAAAAATAAAATATTATGAGTCATAATTACACAGCGGCATTAAATTTTGTTATCCATTGGCATGGCCATTTCTATTTGCTCAAACAATCTTGGTATTTTTTCCTACTTCATATACATATATACATATATATATATATATATATATATATATATATATATACTATTGCTTGGAGATCATTTCATTTTCATGCATATAGAGCTAGCTATGTGAACTCCATTTATTTATTTATTTATGAGACAGAGTCTCAAGCTGTCGCCCTGTATAGAGTACTATGGGGTCACAGCTCACAGCAACTTCCAACTCTTGGGTGTAAGCGATTCTCTTGCCTCAGCCTCCTAAGTAGCTGGGACTACAGGTGCCCACAACGCCAGACTTTTTGTTGTTATTGTTGTTGTCATTGTTGTTTTAGCTGGCCTGGGGTAGGTTCGAACTCTCCAGCTTTGGTGTATATGGCTGGAGCCCTACCCATTGAGTTATGGGTGCCACCATGAACTCTTTTTAGTACCTGTTTCATAGTCTGCTTTTTGAACAAGTCCCCTATTGATAAGCGTGTAGGTTTTTTTGAGTCTTTGCTTTTACAAAAAATATTTATTAAATAACTGTGTATAATTGCTTTCTATATGTATATGACTATATGTGTGAGAAAAAATTTGAGCAGTAGAATTACTGGGTCAAATTGTCAGTGACATTTTAAAAAATTGTAGTGATTAATATTGTTGAATTCCTCCCATATAATCTGTACTAATTTGCATTCATACCAACAATTCATGAGACTTCCACTATATGCTGGGCAACCCAAGTACATAATTAAGGTTTTTGATCTTGGTTAATTTATAGAAAAACATGCTATGTAATAGTTATTATTTTGACTATCTTTCATAGTGAATGAGGCCCGAGATTTATTTTTCATATGTTTAGTATTTCCTATTCTGTGAATTGTCTGTTCATATCCTATACTTATTTTCCTATTAAGAGTTTTTTTTCTTTTGAGTTGTAGGGATACTTTCTATAGTGATTTAGTTAGAATGATATCATCTACTTTAAAACTTTTAAAACATGTTTGCCATTTGATTTGACTTAGTTCATAATGTATTTTTCATGAAGACATTATAAAACTTCATTTAGACCAATTCAACTGAATTTTTTAAATGTAAGTTGTTATACCTTCATTTATTTATTCAGCAAACTTTTGAATCCCTGCTCAAGTAGTTAAAATTACTCCCGTACGAAGAACATTGTTCGGCTCTTCATGAATAATGTATAAATTAATAATGTGCAGCCAAGCCTGGTCCTTGGATACTTAGCAGTTTTCCTCTGTCCACCTACCTTGCGTGTAAGAGATGGGTCAAAGTTTGCCCCATTGAACATTAACTCCACTCCACTTTCTGGGATCAGCAGCATCAGTTCGAGCAAGATCCCTAGTGACTCTTAAACACATTAAATTCTGACAAACATTGAGATAGAGTTAAGGAAAACAGCTTTTGTCTTCCAACTTACTCCTGTAAATTTTAAAGTAGATACTGGTCAGTGGAAGAAAAAGGTGAGAGTACTGCTGGTTATTTTGTCAGAAGAGTATTTTTAAGATCAGGGGCTTTTCTGTTCCTTTGGACACTTTTCCAAGGTATGACTCTAACCCTAGGTAGTTTGAAATCAGTTCAAGTTATTACTATAATTTTAAAATAAATACTGCTTATTTGACATACTTTATATGAAATCTAATTTACCTAATACAATTCTTTGAGACAGATGTTATTACTTCTGCTTTGTAGGAGAGAAAAGCTTAAATTAGGAGAGTTTAGGCAACTTTTCTAAGGTCATACAGCTCAAGTGGTAGAGTAAGAGAGCCAGACCTGGTAGAGCCAGATCTCTTTGAGTCCATTCTTCAAGTAGAAGATACACGAAAGGATGGTTAGTGTAGATGATAGTAAAGAAAGAAAGGGTGGAATTACAATTGGAGAGCAGGAAAGAGAGCATTTGATTGAACAGGACAAATAGTTAATAAATATTGTCCTGGTTGGTTTTTCAACTATTAAATCTACTTTATAGTTGCTTATGACAAATATGCACAATGTTGGATTTGATTTTAAAATCTTTCTTTTTGCCCTTCTGTGTGAGGTCAAACATTATTTTAAAGTCAACTCGGTTTTGTTTTAGACAAATGAGCATCATGATGAACGGTTTCCCATCCTGTTTTCCTGAAACAATTTCCCCTGCAAGGGGAAGGTTGGGAGTATGGTTTGAACTAATCACTATAGCTTTTATATTGGTGTCATTGGGTTTATCTGGCAGTGTGTGATACATAAAGGCTCACATAGTGTCTGTAACAAAAGAGATCTTAGAGGTCAGCTATTATAACCCTTGATTTTACTGGGATCTGAGGCACACAAATGGTGAGGGCTTGGTTATGGTCACGCAAATAGCTGGCTCTACCTGCCTGAATTGCAGTTGGGGATTCAGCTGTTTTACTTCCCAGAAGACTGTGAACAATTTGAAAATACGGACTGAGTTCTACTTCCGTGACATTTCATGCAGGTTCTGGCATGCTGTAGGCACTCAATAAATATGTGTTGAATGTATATTTCTAAATGAGTGCCTAGTAGAGATGAATTTTATATGTCAGTAAACGCAGACATCAAAATACTATAAGGATTTTGGCATTATTCAGTTTACTCTCTATTTTGAACACCATCTCAGATCCAAAGGAGAAAACTTAGACTTGTCTATTCAAGGTCAATTTTGTAACCTTGTGTTTTTACAGCTGATTTGGAATGAATACACAGTCAATTTCGGATTCTGCTCCCTATCTTCTCTCCAGACTGATACTTAGGTCTGATGTGCTCTGACACCTCCTCTGCATCCCTGCAGATCTTATTGCTATTTCAGCCCCCACCATAGTGATCAGTTTGGCACTTGCTTTGCACGTACTGCCCAATAGCATCTCTCCCTTATTGATACTGAAATGTGGGATGTCTCAGAAATCACTCAGCCTCTGCATGGAAATGGCCTGAGGAGCTAATGCCCGATAGGTAAAACTTTGACCCATGGGGCATGGAGGCTTATTGATAATTTTTTCCCCCTTTCTCTCCCTGGAAGGTGCATTTCATATAGCCTCTCAGGTATTCCATAAGATTAGGTACTTGCCTTTGCAATGGCTGAGTCAATACTATATTTGCAATTTGATACATAGTTGGGTGGATACTAAGCCCCAGGATAGCATCTGCCCATGCCACTATGTCCTAAAAGTAATTATTTTTAGTACATTTCTTGTCTTGCTTTTAGTCATTATCACCCCTGCATGCTGTTACCTACTGAGATATTTCATTTTCATCTAGTCCTAACCTTAAAGTTCCTGTTGTACCTGCTGAGAATTGCCTTTTATCTAAGTTCTGAGGCCTTTTCAGAATCATGACACTGTGGACTGCAGGGGAGGTATTAAACTGTCCCAGACACACTGTGAGGATCCATGAGGATTCTGTGAAGCCCATTGCTGGGGTGTCCTAGGAATCCATCTTTCCTTTCCTCTCCTAAGCCATTGTGTGTTAAAGATGTCTCTGTAAGTTTTTCTCCTAGAGCTACAGCTAGGGGATGTGGGCTATAGGTATTTTTTTAATTTTAAAAGCAAAATTTTTGTAGGATCGCCATTACCCCCTGTTCCTGAACAGGCCTATGAGACGGCTCTAGTGCTTGTCTTGACTTTTTATGGCATATTTTATGAAAAAGATTATAACAGCTCTGGGCACATGTATGATTTCTTTAAAAAATAAAAACAGCGTAAAGCTTTCAATATGCTTTTTTATAGGGGCATTGACTTGCAGTTTTGCTGAGATCTAAACAGGAGTTCAATTTTTGTTGTGGATTAACCCAGAGCAGGGCAAGAGTATTGATTAACCAGACATTGTTGGGCCCCAGGATAGAGCATCTTTTTTACTAGATGCAAAGACCTTTTACCCCTTCCCTTTCTGTTTATTCTATTTTTTAACAAAATGAGATGTAACTCATACACCATTAAATTCGGCCTTTTCATAGTTTTCCATTTCTCTCCAGAGTTGTGCAACAATCACCACTATCTAACTCAGCACATTTTTGCCATCAGAAAAAGGTAACCCTTACCCATTGACAGTCATTCCCTGTCCTCTTTCTCTAGCCTCTAACAAACACTAATCTATTCTCTGCCTCTACAGATTTACCTATTCTGAACTTTTTTATAAATGGAATCAGACAATATGTGACCTATTGTGCCCAGATTTTTTTTACTTTTTAACATTCAAGTTTGTGGATGTTGTAGTATTTAATAGTACTATATTTCATTGCCTTTTACTACTGAATAGTATTCATTGTGTGGCTAAACTGACTACATTTTGCATCCATTTACTGGTTGATAGATATTTGGGTTGTTTTCACCTGATTACTATTGTGAAAAAATGAATATTTGCATACAAACATTTGTTTTTGGCACCTATGTTCAATTCTTTAGGGTCTATACCTAAGAGTGGAATTGCATAACTCTGTTTTCCACGAAGGTTGAACATTTTACATTCTTACCAGCAACGTGTGAGAGTACCAGTTTCTCTGCATCCTCATCAAAACGTGTTACTGCCTGTCTTTAAGTTATAACCATGCTACTGGGTATGAACTATATCCCAGGATCATTTTCATTTGATTTTCTTAATGACTAATGATGTTCAGCATATTTTACTAGGCTAAGAAGTCATTTGCATTTCTTCTTTGGAGAAATCTATTGAAATCCTTTGCCAATTCTTAATTGGATTAGTTGTCATTTTATTGTTGAGTTATAAGAGGTATTTTTCTATATTGTGGATACTAGATCATCATAGGATATATAATTTGAAATTATTTTCTCCTTTTATTTGAGTTGACTTTACTTTCTTGGTAATGTCCTTTGGATCACAAAAGATTTTAATATTAGTGAAGTTCAACATATTTATTTTATTTGACTTATTGTTTTGATGTTATATCTAATGGTTTTAGGGTTTTTGTAGTATTCTAAGGGCTTTACTGCTTTAGTTCTTAAATTTCAGTTGATAATCCACTGCGAGTTAATTTTTATATGGTATGAGGCATTTCTCCTTTTTTAATTAACTTTATTTTTTCAAAACAGTTTTAGATTTATAGAAAATGTGAAAGATAACACAGAATTCCCTTATTCCCTCCTGTCAATTTTCCTATGATGACATTTAAAATTAGTATCATACATTTGAGTAAAATGTAGAACAGAAAATACTAGAGGTTGGGAAGGGTAGGGGAAAAGGACAGATAAGAAGAGTTTTGTTAAAGAATATAAAAGTACAGTTAGATAAGGAGAAAAATGTTCTAGTGTTCTCTACCACTGTAGGATGACTACAGTCAACAAGAATATGTTGTATCATTTCAAATAGCTACAAGGACAATATTGACTGTTCCAAAATGAAGAAATGATAAATGTTTGAGATGATGGATACGGTCATTATGCCAATCAGATTAGTATACATTATAGATATCCAAGCATCCCTCTGTACTCTATGAATATTTACAATTATTACATGTCAATTAAATAAGTATATTAAAAATAAAATTAGTATGTTGCATTTGTCATAATTAATAAACCAATATAGACACATTATTATTAATTAAGTCCAAACTTTATTCAGATTTCCTCGGTATTTATCTAATGTTCTTTTCTGTTCTAGGATTCTATCCAGGATATATGATGTTCAGTTTCATTTTCATGTCTCTTTATGCACCTCTTGGCTGTGATAGTTTCTCAAACTTTCTTTGATTCAATGGCCTCAATAGTTTTGAAGAGTATTGGTCAGATGTTTTGCCAAGCATCCTTTCAGCTGGTATTACTATGATGTTTTTGTCATGATTATATTTTGGTTATGGGTTTTGCAAAGTAAGACCACAAAACTAAAATGTCACTTTCATCACATAATATCAAGGGTGCATAATATCAATATGAGTTATCACTACTGATATTGACTTCATCACCTGGATGAAGTGGTGTTTGTTAGCTAGGGTACCACTGACTAATGATTCTCCTTTTCCCCTTTCTTCTAGTCTGTGGAATCCACCATTCTACAATCTGTTCTGAGAGTTTGACTACTTTACATACCTCATATTAGTAGAATCATCTCATCTTTTTCTTTTTTGTGTGCCTGACTTATTTCCTTTAGCATGGTGTCCTGAAAGTTCATCATGTTGTCACGTAAAAGAATATGTTCTTTTTCAAAGATGAGTCATATTCTGTTGTATGCATATAACCTCATTTTCTTTATCCATTCATCTCTCAATGGACACTTGAGTTGCTGCTACCTCTTGCTTATTATGAATAATGCAATCACGAATATAGGTATGCAGATATCTTCAAGATCCTATTTCCAGTTCTTCTGACTATATACACAAGAGTGGGATGTCTTGATCATGTACTAATTCTTACTTCTAATTTTTGAGAAATCTTCATGCCATTTTCCATAGAGGATACCCAGTTTTACATTTCTACTAATAGTGTACAAGAATTCTAATTTTTCTACGTCCTTGTCAATACTTTTTTCTCATAAAAATAAGAATAGTTTAATTATAGTACCTTCACACTCTGGAATCTATGTAGCAGCTTAAAAAATGACATTAACCTATATGAACTGATAGAGAACAGTTTCTGACACTTTTTTTAAATATTATCTCTTTTTTATAGTCACATTCAGACATTGCTTTTCCTTTTGAAGAGGTCAAGTTTCGATTTATATATATATATATATACACATTTATATATATATATATATACACACATATATATATATATATATCTCCTACAACACAACAAAAATATCAAATAATTCAAAAATGGGTAAGGGATTTGAAGAAGACAAGGTGACATACAAATGGTCAACATGTACATGAAAAGATGTTCAGCATCACCAATATTGGAAAATGCAAACCAAAACTCTAATGAAATGTCACTGCACACCTATTAGTATGACCATAATCAAAACAACTAAAGACATCAAGCATTGGTTAAGCAAAAAAGGAAAAAGGACAAGAAAGTGCTTGCCTCTGCACTGCCATGACCATATGGGGAAGCCGCATCAGAGTGAAACGAGTAGCATAGAATTGTCAGTTAAGGAGAGGGCCTAGGATTAGTTCTACCTCAGAGTTTCCCAGTCTCTCATGCATTAGGTGAAACATCTAGAAGTTCCACCAGTCCTGAGGAACAATGTGAAACATAACTGACAGTACCTTGATGTGAACTTATGACAAGGTTTTCAACAATAAGACAAAGTGATCTTATAATTGAAGACTGTGGAACAGACTGGCCATAAGATGCAGTGAGAGATTGCAGCTAGATCTCAGGATAGCAAGCTATGCTGATGAGAACTGAAGAGAGGCCAAGTCAACAGGGAGGATCACTGGACCCTGTCTGGGCAGTGACAAGGACAAGAGACAAGTCCCAGCACAGAAGCCACTGAGGACCTAGGGACATATACTCACTAGGACATGGAAAACTATTATCGCATTTTGCTAATAGGGAGTAGATAGTCCTTCTGTGGTATTGAGGAAAGCCTTATATAGAACTCTGTGATTGTTTTTGTCGAGCTCATTTGAGGTAGGATAAAATAGGTATGTTGATTGTTTAGTTGTTGATTGCATGAACCCCTGGGGAGTTCTCTTATGAAAATGAACTTCTTATGCACTGATATGTGACTTATAGGTACTGAGATGCTTCCCAGTGTACTTTTTGTTCTGCCTATGCATTAGAACAGGGTTTATTGTAAATGCCATACATTTGTAATTAGTTCATATTTACATTTTTTTTAGTACTGTAAATTGCTGAGCTTGTTTAATATTGAAATGTACTGGCTCAGCACCCGTGGCTCAAGCAGCTAAGGTGCCAGCCACATACACCTGAGCTGGCGGGTTTGAATCCAGCCCGGGCCCGCCAAACAACAATGATGGCTGCAACCAAAAAATAGCTGGGCATTGTGGCAGGTGCCTGTGGTCCCAGCTACTTGGGAGGCAGAGGCAGGAGACTCACTTGAGCCCAGGAGTTGGAGGTTGCTGTGAGCTATGATGCTACAGCACTCTACCCAGGGTGACAGCTTGAGGCTCTGTCTCAAACAAAAAATATATATTGAAATTTACTATGTTTGCCTGTAGAACCTAAAAGAAAATTGCCTAGCATATATATGACATTTCATTTACCAGAGTTTAATCCAAGAAATCAGCACTTCCCCTTCTCACGGGGACCAGAGAACATGGTATATTTCTAGTCCAAGTGCTCACTGAGTTGCAAACGAGATAGGTTCTGTTGGTTTGTTCTTAAGTTTGATTTGTATGAATAGGTACATTTACCTATTACCTGTAATGGACCTTGTTCATAAGTATGGGGTCACACACTAGTGAGATGTTTGAAACTCAGAGACTTATTATAATAGCCTCTATTCATAAGTATGAGTTGTGTATAAGTTGGGTGTTTGTAACTCAGGGGCTGCCCGTATTCAAATCCTGTGTGGCATTACAGATTCTTTGCCCACATAGACTAAACAGACATCATATGAACCATGATCATTCGAGGGAATGATCAACATTACTTCTTATCACATTTTGATTGCTATGACATATCCATTGAGAATGCTTACTCATACTGCCTGGTTATACTGAGCCAATACCCATTTCCTTGGGCTTTTAGAGAAATGATGAATTCTTACAGTTAAAGGAGCTGAGGCAGAAAAGAACAAAACCAGGGAATTTGTGTAAAGTAGTGGTGGAGTTTGAATTTATTAGTAATTCAGTTGCTTGATCTGTGTGAGCATGTATTTGTTAGGGATAATATCTGTCATCACTTTAATGTCATGCCCATGGGATTAGGTAGTCTACCTACACGGACAGTGCGGCTGTTACTATGCGATAGTCCCATATTGACATTTTACCACCAAGGACCTGGTATAAGTTATTTAGTTGAGTTGATTATATATTTGGAAAGTCCCTTTGCTGTGCCATCATCTATTTGAATCATTTGAAATGAGATTTGGTATTTTTTTCCCAGAGGACCAAAATATATTCAGGTATGTAGGCATGTAATATATATTCTTTCAAGTCCCACTGTCCAGGGACAATATTATTGAATCAATTTGATATAAAGATAGCTCTGGTATAGTAATAAAATGACATTTTTCATGGATTAACATTTGAAGACCTCATTATTATTGTCGAGGAAACCATAAATAGTCAATCTGACTAGACTCCTCTATACATGTGAATGTGAATTCTCCATGTATAAGATGAAAATGTATGAAAGAGTGACATACTGTTATTAAATGAACCATGATTAAAATTTCATTAGAAATTATACAAGAATAATTCAGAATTAGCATGCCCTTAGTTTTTGAAGTATGATCAACTTAATTGTCATTGTAGATCATTAGGTTTTTTCCTTCATATCTTTTATTATAATTATAATAAAGTAATTGAAAATTTATAATGCTTTAAGTACCATTTAAAATAGTTAAATTTACATAGTAATTATGTAACTTTTTAAATCTTTTCATGGTTGTAATGACTATCAGATATTATTCAAGAAGCATTGTGCTAAGGAATACTAATATGAGCATAGATGCCTTCCGAGCGCAGGCTTATACAGAAAAGGAAATGTGGTTGCTGCAAAGTTGATGTGTTTGTTACATCAGGTTATCATTGTTTTCAGGACAGAGGCATAAGGTACTTACGAAAGTACTTTCTGAAATAAATCTAGACCAGTATGAATATAACTCAAACAAATTACAGAAAACACAGATGAGGCTACAAAATAAAGAAGAGCTCATGGTGCAGCACATAAAGTAAAATCTCACATGTTTTATTTCCTTAATGAAAATTCTTTAGGAAATAAGACAGAATCAAATTTAGTCTTTGTTATGGGTTGAACTGTGTCCTTACTAAATGTGTATGTTAAAGTCTTAACCTCAGAATCTGACTGAATTAGGAGAGAGCATTTTTGGAGTGATAATAAAGTAAAATGAAGTCATCAAGGCAGACCCCCATCCAGTCTGACTGGTGTCCTTTAGAAGGGAAGATTATGATGCAGTTACCCCCGGGGCGGGGGGACCATGTGGGGACACAGGGAGAAGGTGGATACCTCAGAGCCAAAGGGAGAGACCTGAAGAAACCTGCTGACATTTTAATCTCAGACTTCTGGCCTCCAAAATTATGAGAAAATAAACTTATGCTGTTTGTGCCACCCAGTCTCTGGTGCTTTGTTCGGGAAGCCCCATCAAACTAAAACAATTACATATACAAAGACTTGTCATTTACATAAGCTTCGCTGCACGGAACACCGTTGCTTAGTATTGTATGGTACTATAGCTGCTAAATTTGATTCAAGAAACAAGACAGCTTAGTGTTTGCAATCATTCTCAAATAGCACCTCATAGATTGTGTATATATGTTATTTTGCTATTGTGGAGTAATCCTAGAGTATCAAATGACAGTAGCAAGGAAAATTCATTTGTTTTCACAACTCTAGTAGTCTGCTACCTGTGTGGAGAGTGTCGTCGTCATCGGCTTCGGCCTTCAGTGGCCTGGCCTTGTTACATGGGGCCTTTTTACTTCCATTAAATTCTACATCTCTGCCCAAATTCGTGGAGGGATTAATCGATCATGTGCATGTGTGTTTGTGTGTTTGGTGTCTGTAGTGGTTTTCTAGATTCTGTGTCAGCCAAATCATTCATTAAATATTTGGTAGACCACAAATGTTTCAGGAATTATAGATCATTAAAACTTCTACCTCCCACATAAATGTTCTCAACTTAAGTTTTCTCAAACTTTTCTGAACTTTTGGAGGCTGTTTTCCAGCAAATGAGGGAGAAAATCAAAGGAAAATACAGGATAGAGAAAACAGGGAGAGGCCATTAGAAAATGGTGAAGAGAATCCCAGGAGGATGGTAAGTAGATCCCCAGGAGGACAGCTGTCCCCCAGAGGTGACTCAAGATATGCTGCCACTGTTGTATTCTTTGCTTTGATCTAAGAGGACTGAGTGCTCAAGTGAACCTCGTCTGGGTTCTTATCTATCCTTGGCTTGATCATTTCCTGGTAAAGTTCCTGCTCTGCTGTCTGGATCTTTCTGCCTGGGTCAGCCTATGAAACAATTTCACCTCATAGACGTATTCGTCTTTCTCTCCAGGAGAAGCCTAGAAAAAAAAAAAGGAATATCTTATTACCCTGATCACATGCTGGTCATATATCTGATACAAAAGCCCACGGCAGCCCTGCCAGGTGTACCAAATGCAGTGAGTGGTTTGCACATTTTGTTTCCCAGGTCTTACTCATGAACTTGTTCATAGTACTCCAGAAAGGGCTCTTGACTGTCCCACTGAAGTTAATGTTACACTCTGATGGCTTACCTTCTTATGAATTTCTTCATCTAATCATGACAATAGTGCCCAAACTTGGCTGTTCAAAATACAGCGATGTATGAGTGGAGTGAGGAGGATGTGGTATGTGAGGGGTTAATATATATTTTAACATATTGGGAAGGATCTGTTTTCTTCAACTGGATGTTGGGTACTTGGAAATCCATTTCATGTAGTCTGACAGTTAACAAAGTCATCGTAGGACAAGTGCTACATACCTCATTGCTGAATATCATTACAGTCACCTTCAAAGTATTAACCACCCTTGGGAAGTTATGCACCAACACCAGCTCCTACTCCATCCTTCAAAGTAATTTTGGAGCTCATTTTCTGGAATGGCCATTGGAGCTATCATCACATTACCCTTGCTGTCCTGAATGTCATCAAAATATCTTCCTTTGGGCAAAAAGTGCTCATTATACATGTCAAAATATGGTGTATCTGTGTTCCAACTAGACTCTATTTAAAAGAAGAGGCATCAGGATAAATTTGGCTGATAAACTGTAATTTGCTGTCCTCTCCAAATTGCACAAATATGTTCTATATACTAATATGTATATAGAACATTTTTATAGTTCTATATACAGCCAAGTTTGGGCACTAGAAATTTTTAAAAATTCATAAACAACCCCATCACAAAAAGAGATGCCAATATTTCCTTCATGGTAAATTATAAAATGTCTGTTCAGCCTTTTTCTCTTCCTGTATGCTTCCTTCTTTTCTTTTCTATTTTAATTTGGTCTGTTTTCATATAACCTTTCAATTGTCATGATTTCTGGCACATGCCTTTGTGGTAGCATAGACATTGGATTGGAAGTCAAATAAACCAAATCCTGTCCTGCACCTCTACAACTGACCGGTAGTTAAATAGTTTAGTGAAAAATGCTTTCCTTCTTTTGGCCTCACTTTCTCCCTCTGTAGAATGAGAGAATGAGACCAAGTCATCTCAGAGGTCATTTATAACTCAAATAGTCTGTTATTGCATGTGTCTTAGTATGATTCAATTTTATACAGTGGCTCATGAACTTCTTTCCTGATTCTCCCTCCCCCTTAAAAAAGGTATGTTAAGTCATATGTAAATACCCTATTGGATTATTTCCATCTAATGTTTCTAGGTTAAAGCGTTTATATACCAATCAGTGTTTTAGATCCCAATATTTTGATTTGTCATGAAGCCATTTTTTTAACTGCACATATAAATACCCAAATAAAGAATCAAGAGTTAGTAATTGTACTGTTTTCAAAGAAGAATTACAAAATCCATCCAGAGTCTGTCATATCCTCAAGGTGCTGGTTGCATTATACATTAAAAACTTATCAAGTAATCTATTATAGAAATGCAATTTTTAGGTGTTTTTAAATCCCATAGTGCATATAATTTTCACATAGGTTGTCAAGTGCAGTGTAAACTTTACTTTGATGAGTTTAGGTTTATATGTGAGTTTTAAAAATGAGAACATAAGGCCTATGGTTTATTGGCAGAGATCTGAACCAAACCCAGGCTACCTATGTAATGGCTTGGAGGCAGCACATTTAAAATAAAATATCCAGCACTCTTATGAATAAAGGGAACAATGATAATAAAGATTTCTTCCAATAAATGAAAAAATTGAAAAATATATCAAATGAGAAGTTTGAGTGTAATTAGGGTTCTGTGCTCTTGAATTTTTCGAGTGATTAGCTCAATAAGTGAAATCCTAATGTATTCAATTCCATGCATATGCATCAATTGACTTCCATTTCTCAGTTCCAGCAAATGCATAGAAAGTGAGTGTTGATTCAGATTTTACTTTAAGTGGTATTATGGGAGCTAGACTAGGAAACTGGAGGTATTTTCAGAAAAGGAATGTAATACATCCCAATGAGCTGGACTTGTCAATACAGGCCTAGAAAAGTATTAGTTTCTTAGGGATACTTCAGATATTACCTCATCTCTCCCTATCTCCTCACTGTCCCTCTATGCTCTTCCAGCAAGCCAAGGACAGGGCCTTGTACATAGTTGGTGCTGGATGAAGATTGGTTGACTTGACTTCTCTTAGGACAGACCTTCTTTCTTTACAGTGGTTCTCAACCTTCCTAATGCTGCGATGTAGTTTCATTGTTACAAAGGGGTCGCGACCCACAGGTTGAGAATCGCTGCTTTAGAGGATCATCTCAAATTGACTAGCAGGTATAAAAGAAGTTAAACAGATTTAATCCTAACCTCTCTATTTGAGCCTGCTATTCAATTTCAATTCACTGATTACAGAGCTCCTATATTATGTAAGGAATGAGGAAAGAGTAAGTGAAATTCCACGCTTTGAGGTTGTAGGAAGTATATTTCATTTAAATTCTATTTCATTCTATTCCAATAGATGGAAATTTATCAAATGTGTGCTGTGAGGCAGACATTATGCTAGCCAGCAAATGTAAATTACTCTTCAAAATAACATGCGGGCTGGCACAGTGGCTTACACCTGTAGTACTAGCACTCTGGGAGGCTGAGGAGGGTGGATTGCTTAAGCTCAAGAGTTCAAGACTAGCCTAAGCAAGAGAGGGATCCCTGTCTCTACTAAAAATAAGAAAAATTACCCACAAGTTGTGATGGGTATCTATAATTCCAGTTACTCAGGAGGTTGAAGCAAGAGGATCACTTGAACCCAGGATTTTGAGGTTGCTGTGGGCTTTGATGCCACAACGCTCTACCCAGGGTGACAGAATGAGAATCTGCCCCCCCCAAAAGTGCAAAATGATGTTTTATTTTCTCTACTTTATAGATGAATTTTGTGGGTGTAGGTTATTAGTCTTATTGAGGGGATCCTACAAATAGTAATTTACAGAGTAGGGGTGAAATGTATATCTTTTGGCTCCAAACTCTGTATTTTTTTTTTACCATATTGTTCTATAAAAAGCCTTATTTCTTGGATGCAATTAATAAACAGATCTTCAGTCTGGCTATTCACCTATTTTCAGACCTGGGAAGCCTTCTCATATATTTACCAAAATTTAGCCTCCTTGCTCCTGAGCCATTCCTGTCTAAGTAGCAAATAGACTAATAATTTTGGTCCCTGAAATCAGACCTGAGATTCAGGATCCACAGGACAAGATAGCTACATTGCTTATTTTTCTTCCTTTGTAACAAGTTACTTAATGTCTCTTAGCTTTGTTTTTCTTGTTTCTATAATATATTTAACAAAATCATCAGTATCATGGGGTATTATGTGTACTCACTCAAGTTTCTTTATCTAAACCTGGTTTATATAAACCTGGAAGTGACCAGGCAGTGAACTGAGAGGATCTAAAAGAGTGGCTCTACCTAAATATAGACCACACCCCCGCTCATTTGTCTGTGTATTGATTTATTCATTTAATCACCTGACCTTTATGAAGCATTTACTTTATGTTAGGCAATGAGCTGGGTATGACAGATTCAGCTGTAAAAGAGAGAGACACGGATCTTGCCCTTATGCACATGGTCTGTAGGGAAAATAGTCATGAATCTAACAATTTAAACGGACATGAAGGATGTTTTGATAGGGCAGTAGATGATGCTATGGGATTAGTTCAGGCAGTTTAGAAATCTGACTCCTTAGAAGAAGTGAGGGAAAAATAGAAGTTACTAGGCAAAGGGGTGGAATGTGGGGGCAGGTTAAACGTAGTGCTTGATATTTATATGGAATTGTGAACAGAATGGTGATAAACTGCGGCCTTCAGCTCTTTCTTCCCCACTTCTCCAGCCCCAACTTTAGTAGCCAACCTGCCTTCCCAGCCACAAAGCCTGAAGCCATTCGGTTCAGTTCAGCTCCGGGTGTTGTATTTGGCCACAGGGGAGCAGATGTAAGGATCAGTGACCACAGGAAGAAGGTTCTTCTCTAATTAATTGAGAAAGGCTCACCTTTGGTTACTTCCATTCAGAGCTTTATACAACTTATTATTGTTCACGAGTTTCTTGTAAAATGTTGAAATCAACCACATCTCTCTGGGATGTTTAAAGACTTTGCAACAAGTTCAATAGGAACTCTAGATAGGACAAAGTGGGATAGCAGTAGAAATGTCTATTTAAAAAGGCAACTTTTTTTATTGAATGGTAACTATGTACATTAATGCACCTCTGGGGTACAGTGTGGGGTTTTAAAAAGGCAACTTTTCTCCTGAAGATTTCAACCTGTGTGAATGGGGATAGTGTGGGCCATATGTCAATAGATCTTTTCATCTCTGTTCTGCTAGCCAGCATTCATTTACCACAATCTTCACACTTCCTCTTTGATTTTTAATTTCTTTTCTTTTCAATCAGATTTTATCTATGTCCCCAGGAGCAAAAGAAACTAATGATTACTACAAGGGTAGTCTAGTCAGCAACTAGTCTCCTGTCTTGTCAATGATTTTCCAGAAGCTTAAAATAGCACTGTATGTGTGCTCCAGGCTGGCAATTTTTTTTTTTAATAACAAATTACTTTTTGGAATCTTTGAACTGTATTGAAAACCATCTTTGCCTCTTGGTTAAAATGGTAGCTAACCTTTCTATATGATTTATGTGTTCTTTTTCCTTCTGTTACTTTCTCATTATGCAGGTCACTTTTTGCATAAGGGATTTTTTAATTCTTTACCCCCATTTGGCTCTTTTCTTAGTACCTGTGCATTTTATTCCCTTATTCAGTTGTTCACCAAATGTTCCTTGAATTGGGTTCAGGGAGGTACTGGGAAGACCTAAAAAAGGAAAACAGCTGGTCTCATGTCTAAGAGATTCAAGGAAAAAAGCACACACAAGCAGCTAACTCATGAGGCAGTGTGATAAAGGGCGCAACAGTATCATGTCCAAATTGCTATGGGAGTGCAATCTGGGGATACTCTTAGGATGCCAGCAGTCTCTATTGGGGATGACAGAGTTTGACTCATATTCATTAAATCACATTGTCTAAGATTTGGGGGGTTTCTTTTGTTTTTTAAATTTTTTGCCTAAGATTTTTGAATATCATTGTGACTGATACTTATAGCTCTTGTAGTGAGAATATAACCTTTGAGAACTTAATTTCTGTCTTGATGAGTACTGTACCTTAAACTCACGGTCACAACAAACATTAAAAAGCAGTGATTTTTTTTTAACTGATAGTTCACCAGCAAAATCTCTGTAACCTGGATCTCCCTTCCTCACTTTCCCTTTCATTCAATAAATGCCTGAATGTAACCTGCATCCATACCCGTTCTACAATTTTGGTTGAGTTTAGTATAATTTGAGCAATCTTACTTTCTCCCACTCTTTTGGATCATCATGCTATTGTATTTCTAGTTTCTTGGCTAAACACTGAGCTCATTTATTCTCTGTATTTCCTCCCGTATTTTAAATAATAAAATGTTTTTTATTCTATCCTGCATATAGCTTTAGCTATATCCTTTAGATTTTCCTGAGGTATTTTACTTTTTAGTAAACTCTAGAAAATTTATAACTTTAATTTTTTCCTTCAATCATGTATTTATTGGAGTGTTCCTTAACTTTCTAAGTGGTAAAGTTATGGGGTCATATTTGAGTTGTTTATTTTTATTTTTATTGAATTGTTGTCAGGGTATGTGAATTATATCATCTTTAGACTTGAAAGACAAATTAGGTCTTACTGTTGCCAGATATATGATCAATTTTTTTTATTAATGTTCCAATAAAATGTGCTGGTGTTTGTGGAATGCAAAGATGTGTGTGTGTGTGTGTGTGTGTGTGTGTGTTAAATTTCGTTTTCCAATAACATTATTCAAATACTATATAGATTTTTTGCCATGACCTCCTGCATTTCTACTTCTACCAATTATCTGAGTTTCTTTTTTTTTTTTTAGTTTTTGCTGTCTTCTTAGAAGGTTTTGTTTAATGTATTTCATTACTATGCCTGTTTGTTGCATAATGATTTAGACTGGTTTCATTAACCTTTGTAAGTTCTAGTTTTTACCATCACAAAATTTCTCTGTCCCATTGAGTACTTTGTGTCTTAGGTTATTCTTTAATGAATATGTATATTGTTACTTTTTTTCGTTTTCATTTGCCTTATGTAACTTAACATAGTCTTTATTTCTCTTTTAAACAAGTGAATCTTTCTAAAAGCAGAGTATACAGGATTCTTAGAACACAATTCTTTCCTTTGAGTAAACTGGAAATATTGCTGCACTTTATTCAAGCATAGGAGATGCTGAATGCTAGTACGTTTCAATTTCTTTAACAAAAAAAAAATCTTATGATTTATTTTATTTTATTTGTGTGGGTCTGGATAGTAAGCAGATATATCCTTTCTCTACTGAAGCTTTTAAAAGTGGGGTTTTTTTGTCATTGGCATTTAAAAATTTAAACAGGTTAAATACAAATACAGTTCACCCTCCAAATGTGTAGGATCCACATGCACAGATCCAACCAAATTTAGATCAAAAATACTAGAAAACAATGAAAACAATAATGCCACAATAAAAATAATACAAATAATAATATAACACACTATAGCAACTATTCACATAGCATTTTCATCGTATTAGGCTATTAGATATTTTAAGTTATCTAGAGATGATTTAAAGTATAAAGGTTGATGTACATAGGTTATATACACATGCAAGGCTATTTGAAATAATAGAGTTGAACATCTGTGAATTCTGTTAACTGGGGGGGTTGGGGGGTGGAAGGGTCCTAGAACCAATCCCCCACAATGTGGAGAGACAACTGTATATCTGTATGTCATTAACCCTGCCTAGGCTTCAGTAAGCTCTTATAATCTCAATACTTAAATCATTCTTTAGTCAAGAAAGTTGTTGCTATTATATCATTGATGATTTACTTCTTGTCTACCTATTTCTGTTTTCTTCCCAAAGCTCTTTGTAATCATATCTTAGGCTTCAGGGATCTTTCTTCAGTGTGTTTTTTTTTATTCATTAAATCTCTTTCTTTGTATTCCTGCTTTGTGCTATTGGATTTTTCCTCTTTTTATGTTCCAGAAAAACATTATGATCTTTTTTTTTGAAAGAAAAATTTATTTTAAAGAAAAGTTTTAACAGCTTTACTGAGTTATAATTAGTATATAAAAACTTGTCTATATTTAAAGTATACAATTTAATGAGTTGGGATATATGAATATACTCACAAAACCATCTCCATAATCAATGTAATAAACAATTCTGTCACCTCCAAAAATTTTCTTATGCCCTTTCCTTTGTTTTGTAATAAGAACACTTAACATGAGATCTACCCTCAAAAAATATTTAAGTAAGTACACAATACAGTGCTATTAATGCTAAGCAATGTGCTGTACAACAGATCTCTAGAACTTATTTAGCTTGCATAATCAAAAGTCTATACCCATTAGAGATAGCTCCCCACTAACCCCTCCTGCAGCCCCTGGCAACTGCCATTTTACTCTCTGCTTCTATAAATTTAATAATTTATATCTTTATATAAGTGGAATAATGGAATCAAGCAGTATTTGCCCTTGGGGGACTTGCTTATTTCACTGAGCATAATGTCCCCCAGGTTCATCCATGTTGTCACATATGGCAGGATTCTCTTCTTTTTTAAGGCTGAATATATTCCAGTTATATATTTACATTGCATTTTCTTTGTCCATTCATCTGTTGTTGAACATCTAGATTTATTCCATATCTTCGCTATTATGAATAATGCTACAATGAACATGGGAGTACGGATCTCTTTAAGATATTGTTTTCAATTTTGGGTATAAATCCCAGAAGTGGGATTGATGATCATATAGTAATTCTATATTTAGTTTTCTGAGGAATCTCCATACTGTTTTGCATTCTGGCTGTACCATTTTATTTTCTTACTAGCAAGGTACAGGGATTCCAATATCTCCACATGCTCGGCAATACTTATCTTTTGCTTTTTTGAGAAAAGCTATTCTAACAAGTGTAAGGTAATATTTCATTTTGGTTTTGATTTACATGTCTCTGATGATTAGGGATGTTGAATATCTTTTCAACATCCTGTATGTCTTCTTTGGAAAAGCATTTATTCAAATCCTTTGCCCAATTTTTAATTGGACTACAGGCTTTTTTGCTATTGAGTTATTGAGTTCCTTATTTTCTTTAAATATTATTTTCTTATCAAATATGTAGTTTGAAAATATTTTTTCCTTTCCAAAGTTTGCTTTTACATTTTGTTGATTGTCTCCTTTGTTATAAAGAAGCTTTTTAGTCTGATGAAGTTCCACCTGTCTAGGTTTATTTTTGTTGTTGCACTTTTGGTGTCACACCCAAGAAATCATTGCCTAGACCAATGTCATGAGGCCTTTCTGCTATGTGTCCTAGTTTTATAGTTTCACATTTTATATGTTGTATTTTAACATTTAATTCACTTTGAGTTTATTTTTATGTGTGATATAAGATAAGGGTTATTTTTGTATGTAGGTATGTAGTTTTCCCAATACCGTTTGTTGAGGATACCGTCCTTTCCCCATCGTGTATTCCTGGCATCCTTGTTGAAGATCATTTGACTATATATATGTGGGTTTATTTCTCAGCTTACTAGTCTGTTTCACTAGTCTATATGTCTATTTTTATGCTAGTAGCATCCTGTTTTACTTATTGTAGCTTTATAATATGTTTTGAAAGTATGATGCTTCTAGCTTTGTTTGTTTTGCTCAGAATTGCTTTGGCTATTTTTTTTTTGTGGCTCTATATGAATTGTACAATTGTTTATCTATTTCTATATAAACATGACATTGAGATTTTGCTAGAGATTTTATTCAGCCTGCTGTTATTGTCAGGGACAACTGGTCTATCCCAGAACTGCATACAGATGTTCTTCTCCCTATAGTGAATTCATCAGGTGAACTAAATTCCACTCTATGCTCATTGTTCAATCCCCCGGGCAACTGGGGTGTCTTCTCTGTTACGTACTCCACTGAAGAGGCAAGGTAGTTTTACAAAGTTTTAAGTTCAAGTCAACTAAATACTCAGCAATAAAACCAGCAAGGTTCTACTCCTAACCTTACTAAGAGGCTTTATATCTCAGATATTGTCATGGATCCTGTCTAGACTCCAACATATATATGGGAAGGATTACTTCTAGCTGTTTAGTTGGTCCTACAACAAGTCGTCAGGAAGAAAGAATGAAGGGTCTGAACTCAGGATACCCTCATGGCAGAAAATTCCTCTCTTCTACCTCCGTTTCTAACAACCATGCCACTGAAGAGGGTGAGTGAGGTTGTAGATGCAATGTCCTCAGTCTTTCCAGAGGTACTAGTGCCTTGTGTTTTCCTGGTTTCAGGTTTTATGTCATCATGAGTAACATGATTCTTTGGATTTGTTTTTTACCATTTTCTGCCACTCTAAGAGGCTCATTGTAGTAGTCTTGAGTACTAAGTAGGCCAATATTGTGGGGTACGCAAAATCATCTCTTTCTTCTGGTTCCCACCCCTAACAGGGTGCTTATTCTGGCCTATGCCTCATTTTCTCATGTACACATATTATTCATTGCTTGGGAGGTTGAAGGGATTGTCTTTACTCTTTGACTGGTTGGGAGGCAACTATTTTACCTTTACCTAGTCAATCAAGATTTCTTCCCTGTGCCTATGAGTTTATCAGATAAACATATCCTGGATGACATATCCTTTTGGACCTCGTATATTTTGATATTAACTCTTCCAAGAAACTGCCCGATTCATGTGCCTATCTTACATCATTTTATTTAGTTAGCTAAATGTGTATTTGGATTATATGTTTTTGGAACATTGTCAAGTATCATCATCATGATTCCTACTTTATTGTAAATTTATTAAGAGCCCATAACTAATTTACCATGTCTTTTATGCCTCCTCAAAACTTAGTATCATACAGTGAGTGTTTACAAAGTAAAACTAAGACAATTTAAGCAACAGCACACCACCCTCTTCCCACTACCAAAAAATATATCGGTCACCTTTTTGTCCTAGAGAAAATCATCAGTGGATACATATATGAAAATATTTCACCTTTCAATCATTTCACTATACATATATGTAAAACGACATAAGCCCTCAGACACACTTTTAGGAACATGGGTAGTGATGCTGGGGAGAGAGTGGCAAATGTAAAGACAGTGTAGATAGAGACAGAGACAGACAGAGAGAGATGATAGAAAATTTGTGCGTAGCTATGGCAACCACTTTTCATATCCCAAAGTTCTTTTTCTCAAGGGGCTTTTTGAAATCAAGCCTAATGTACTAAACAGAAGAGAAGCTGGAAGAAGCCCTGTGCTTGACCTTTAGCCCTCAGGATTGGGATCTGAATGTAGAACATGACCCCTTTTCTTACACTCATGTTGTTAAATTTGCAAGAAGTGATGAGCAGAGGAGAGAGGGCTTAGAAAAAAGGAGATTCAGTGTTAAGTATTCATTACCTGAATTTTGATGCCCTATTTTTGAGGGGAGCCCTCTTAGTCCAGAGAGCTCATAACTTCTTTTGTGGCACATGGGATAAAAGAAATACTAAGGATTGTGAATAAAAATATAAATACTTGGGTGCTGGCATAAAGGGGATCTGGACACGCCTTTCAATTTGTGGAGCTAATTAAAACCAACATCTTAGGAAAAACAGTTCTGGAGAGAGAACACGGTCAGTTGTTATCACCAAATATGTCACTTGGGATTACTGTTATACTGTATTTATGGCTAAAAGACATTAGAAAATGTTCAGCAAACAGTGCAGAAGAAATTAAGCCATGGTCAATCTCACCATGGAATGTGTAATTCTAGTAATGAGTGGTGAAATGGCCTAATTGGAGCCTGCTTTAAAAATGCATTATATAAATTCAGAAAAATATGGTTTAATGTATGAAAGAAGCTTGCTGGTTAATCTAGTTGAGTGGAAAGTTTGAGGTTCAGTGTTGTTCTTTTTAATCCCTTAGAATTTGAGTAGGTGCTCTGGAGGCTGTGAACATTTCTTCTGGTTTCGTAGTCTGTCATGAGAATTCCGTCTCTAGGAGTCGGCTCTGTTTTGAAGTTGATCTGTCATATCAATTCGACCTGCTGTCTGATGGAAGCTAGCATTACCGTGTAACTAAGAAACGATTAATTAAAAGTTGTATTTAAAACTATATATACTGGAATGTTCTTAGGAACAAAATAATTTATTTTAATGAGGCGTCCTAGGGGACTAGCCTTACAGCCATCCGACTGCAGTGTAGCTTGATTAGAAGATAAGATTCTTCCACACACAAAATGAAACCCTGAGCGTCAATCCCTCTTGTCTGTAAGAATGCAGAAACAAATTATGGTAGAAAACTTCTTCAGTTCTGACTTACTGTTTTTCTCCAAATGTTTTAGAGAAATACCATGTGGAAATTAGATTTAGCGACCATAAAATTATTATGGTTTTTACATCATAAACTGATTTTCTTCCAAAAATTTGAAATAGTAAAAAAAAATCCCACTTATTGGAAAACATTTGATTTAAGCAAACAAATTATTTTGTGCACAGGGCTGGGGTGTCTGGAAATCATGATTTCCTTCTCCTCGATATGTGTCTTTATTTTTTTATTAAAGTATAAGAAGGACTGTTTTGGACTATTTGATGTGGAGACAGGAAGACAGAACTAAATCACAATTCAAATGTTTATTTGAAGAATCAAGTCTCAGTTTTATAACTAGGTTTTGAGATTTCTTGTATCTGATTCACTCATTTGGAGACATGCACAATTATTGTAACAAATTAAATTTAAAGTCATTTCACAAGTATTGTAGTAATTGCAGACAGAAGTACGTTTCAAAATACACTTAATAATAAACACCTGAGTTTTACCTTTGCGAGCATAGGGCTGAATCATGCTATTTCATGGGAGTACAATAGAAAGTGAATAACTCATCAACATTTTATTTTTCTTATAAAATCTGTTTTTCCTAAATCATTTTGTAGTGCTTATTCTGTAAAAGTCAAGAATTCCTGTGTTACAGAAAAGATAATATGTCTGGTAGTCTTGGTGGGGAAAAAAAAGGCAGAGTTGGCATAAATTAACAAAAAGGTTCATAGAACTTCGTTATTCCAATTCAAGTTTCCAGATGCAGGCTTTGAAAAACAGGGTCCTCTTTTCTCCATAAATATTTTTTGAATAAGAGTTAACTTTACCATTCTTTGGTTGGCTAAACTGTGCCAGGCATGGCCGTAAACATTTTACTTGCATTATCTCATTTAAACCATGTATTGGTATCACTCTCGTTTAACTGATGAGAAAATTAAAGTCTAGTTAGGCGATTTGCTTGATGTCACAAAGCTGGGAGGTAGATAAGGGTCTAACTAATGTTCACCTGGAATCTTTACTCCCTTCTGTGCACATGTGTGCTCACTGGTTAGTTCCAATTTAATAGTGAGTACATGTGGTGTTTGTTTTTCCATTCCTGGGATACTTCATCTAGGAGGATGGTCTCAATGTCCATCTGAATTATTGCAAAAGACATTAATTTATCTTTTTATGCATGAGTAGTCCTCCATGGTATACATATATTATTAAATTTCATTAATCTGTCTATAACAGTGTGAATCATGTGTTTGCCTCAAAGGTTGTTGGGAAGATTCAATGAAGTAATATATTCATACATCCTATCGTGAAGAATGCAGAGTTTAGGGATGCTGACCCTCATACAATTGAAAATCTGTGTCCAACTTTTGACTCCTTTCAGCTTAACGTGTAATAGGTTACTGTTGACTGGAAGCCTTACCCATAACATACTCAGTTATTACATATTTTGTATGATATACATATATATACAAAAATATGTATGTATTCATGTGTGTGTTATATGCCATACTGTATTCTTCCAATGAAGCTAGAGAAAAGAAAATATTATTAGGAAAACCATAAGGAAGAGAAAATGCGTTTACTATTTGTTAAGTGGAAGTGGATCACCATGAAGTTCTTCGTCCTTGTCATCTTCATGCTGAGTAGGCAGAGGAAGAAGAGAGGTTGGTCTTGTTTTCTCAGGGGTAGCAGAAGCAGAAAAACAATTCATGTATAAGCGTACCTGTTCAGTTCCAACCTGTGCTGCCCAAAGGTGCGTGGTATTTTAGTGCCACCCATTCTGTCTCCTGCAGTAAATGTTGTTGGGGTTCTCATTTTCTCCACACTATAAATGCTACAACAGCCATGGTTGGGTCTTGTTTAGCTCATATAACATTTAACAGTGTCTTACACATCATCATTGCTAGGGTGACCAGACGTCCAGCTTTTCAACAATTTGTCCCGTGTCCCACAGCATTTAACAAAAGTCCCGATTTTTGGAACGAATGCACGAACGGGCTGGAACAAGAAGGGAATATACGGTTTTCGGCTGCCATGTGGCTATTTCACCAGAATATGAGTTTTATATTATTTTTGTTAATTTTATAATGTTAAACTGTAATAATAACAAATAATTGCTGAGAAGTGATTATCGAGAACTGCTTATCAAAGTTTGTTGTTGTCAGGCCCTGCCCTGCTCCGCCCCCATTCCGTCCCC
>CAUYTI010120818.1:0-17630 GCA_963575145.1 Galago senegalensis | reverse complement strand
CTATGCAAATGACATGAAATTTATGTGAACCACCTCGATGAAAGTATTTCAGAATGTGTGTGAAAACATTACACTGTACCCCATGTTTGTATTGATGTATGCAGCTATCATTTAATTAAAAAATTACAAAAAAAAAAAATATACAGGAAACATTGTCAAAAAAAAAAAAAAAAGACATAAAATATTGAACAAATATACACATGGAAGAAAAAAACAATGCCAAGCGTTAACTAATGTGGGTTAATGGAAAGAGAACTATTCATCATTAAGTCTGGGTATGAGTCGGGGTTCACCACTTTTTTTTTTTTAGACAGAGCCTCAAGCTGTTGCCCTGGGTAGAGTGCTATGGCATTCTACTCACAGCTCTCAGCAACCTCCAACTCCTGGGCTCAAGGGATTCTTCTGCCTCAGCCTCCCAAGTAGCTGGGACTACAGGTGCCTGCCACAATGCCCGGCTATTTTTTTTTTTTTTTGGTTGCAGCCATCATTGTTGTTTGGCGGGTCCGGGCTGGATTCGAACCCACCAGCTCAAGTGTATGTGGCTGGCGCCTTAGCCGGTTGAGCCACAGGCGCCGAGCCGGGTTCACCACTTAATATAGTACCCTGGGCACTACCTGCTCTGGGTTACTCATCTATAAAATGGAGTAATTTTATCCAGTTTCAGCTTCATATTTCTCTTCTATAAAATGGGACAATTTTATTGACTTCTGATGGTTATGGAGACATTTAAGATAATGTATATAGAATGAGAACTGCATAGGTTCTCAGTAAATGGTAACCAGTGTGATTCGTGATTTGTCTAGGGAGAGACACAGACTGTGCATGCCAAAGGCTTCAGGGCCCTGCAAGTTGGGAAGACTTTGCCAGACACAGTTAATAACTTTAGCATTGATGATGTTTTGAAGAAATGTTACGGACTTACATCATTCACCAAATGTAGGAGTCCCTCCCTTGCAGCTTTTTGCCCAGCTTTTATAAAAATGTAAAAAATGGACTTAGCTCCATTTCAACAAGCCTGTTATGATGATGGAGCTTGATTTGTTTTAAAATTCTTTCTTAAACCAAACTGAAATCTTCCTCCTTACAAATTGTACCTGTCATTCCCCAGAGGAATAATACAAATTATGTCTTCCTTTGGTTTGATTCTCTTGAGTCTGGATAGTCCCATATTTTTAAAACTTACATTATTTTTTCATATGTAAAATGTAGGCTCCCTAATCTTTTCTGAAAGGTTCCCTTCTTGCAGTTGACTTATTCTCCTGCTCTTAATGCCTGCTAAAGTGATGACTTTTTTCCATCAGGTATATCTGATTATTTGCCAGCTTGTGGTCAGCTAAGGCCCCTAGGCTTTTAGCCTACAAACAGCAATCAAGCTTATCTGTTCTCTGTGCATAGTTTGTTGTGTTTGCTGTTTTCTTTCATGAGTATAATATTTTATACCTAAGTCTATTAAATTTTAATTTGGGCCCTTTAAGCCTATCAAAATAATTTTGAATTTTAATTCAGCCATGTATTGAATTAACTGATTACTGATTTTTTTATATTCAGGTTTTGTAAATGTGTGTCATGTACTGTATTTATTCAAATTCAAATGTCAGATCAAATAGGAATGAATAGCCTTATAGCACATCACCAGGCACTGTTTATCAACTGGCCTTGAACCATTAATCCCCACATTACAAAATATTTTTTAAGGTAAATGTGATTCTTCTAACTCTACAGTCATCAGCAAATGTTTCTCCATTTTGTCTTTAACTTGAGATACTCTGTGAAGTCACTTCCTAAAATTATGAAGCATAGTTGTATCCACGTCAAATTACCCTATAAAAGGAAAGAAAAAAATATAATTTGACAATTAACAACTTGATGTCATTTTCTTTCCATTTCTTTATATGATGATGATGATGATGAAAAAATTAGTGATGGAGCTACTGTCAGTTCTGTGCCTCCCCCTGGGTACTGTGTCAAACACTTTATATACCTAATCTCATTTAGTTTTCACACAAACCAAAAGGAATCATAGTTTTATTTTACAAATTAAAAAACTGAAATTGAGAAAGGCTATATCATTTGCCCAGTATCACATGGCAAGAAAGTGTCTAAGTCCAGACAAAACTCAGGTTTCTGTGACCCCAAAGCCCAAAGTCTCTGTTATATTGCTGTACACCTAATATTGCAACTAGTTGCAAAATAAATACTTCTCATGGGAAATGCCACAATTAAAGAAATGAAGGAGCACTGGGAGAGATGGCTCATGCCTGTAATCATAGCATTTTGGGAGGTTGCAGTGGGAGAAATGCTTGAAGCCAAGAGTTCAAGACTAGACTGAGCAACATAGGAAGGGTTATCTCTACAAAAAACAAAAACCAAAAGAATAGCCAGGTGTGGTGGTGCACACCTGTAATGTTCACCACCATAGCTACTGGGTAGGCTGAGGCAGGTGGATCATTTGAGCCCAGGAATTCAAGGTTGCGGTGAGCTATGATCATGCCGCCACTGCACTCTATAAATCCAGCCTGAGTGACAAAGCAAAACTCTATTTCTTAAAAATACATTCATACATAAATGAAATGGAGAGATAAAATGCTGGTTTGTTTGAGGGATTTTAGAAGTAAGCAGTGTGGGACCAGAGCACATCTCCCAGCATGAGTTCTTTGGGGTGTATTTATTCTGTGGAAAAACTGTGCTCTGGGGGCTGAAACATAAGCTACAAGTTGGGCAAACAATGATAAGTTGTTCTTTTCACTGCAGGACTTTTCATGTTATTTACTGTTATTGTACTGGGGACTCTCCCAATACTTGTGTATTGAGGGCCTGAGGGCTCAGTGCCTATTACAGAGCCGCTTTAGGAAACTATAGTTGAGGAAGAAGGGGATCTGGGCCTTAATACCACAGCTTCCCGTAGTGGCTTGGCCGCAGAGCCTTCAAGAGCCAGAGAAGTGTCAGGGAAAAGATGAGGATTCAGCACATTTCAAGGCAGGACAGATGCAGGGATGAGGTCTGGGTCTCTCCTGTCCTGGCCATGGGCCTGGCCACATGGACTTAAAAGGTGAGGTCCTAATCCCATGACTAGATTCCATAAGCCTCACTTGAACACAAGTTTCATTCCTTTTCATCACACCTCATACTTTAAAAGTTATGCAGACACCAAAATTGTGTGTAAATCATTAGGGCAGAAAACATGCAGGACTGACCCTGGACAAAAATGCAGCCGAGAAGTTTGTTGACATTTCAGCCACCACACTCCTATTTCTATTCTCTAACCCTCCCTTCCCCTTTCCCTACATACCCACAGCTATCATGAGGCCCCACGTTCCTTAAACCACACCTCTCTCATTCCCCCTAGCACCCCCATTCATGTTAAAGTGGTCTTATCTTGTTATGAGTCATTTTGAAATTTGTAAAATATTTTCTCCAGGGTAAAGTAAAATTGTCTTGTATTTGTCATATTTGGGTCAATCAAATATATAAATGCAACAAATATTCCCTAGAAGTGGAGAGAATAAGAATCTATATATTTATAGTCCTTTCATTTAATACTTTCTAAGATGTTCTCTATTGCTATATAAAATACGTTTTCTTAATTTTTAGCTGCAGAGGCCAACACCCAATCTTGGAGGAAAATTTTAAAGTCCACTTAAATTTAACTCATGTGCCCATTTATATGTGTGTACCACGCCTGCACACACACCACGCTCTCTACTTGCATTATCACATTTAACCTTTATCCAGTCATTCTGGCTGTGGCTCTCGGATTCCAACCTGCCATACTGACTCCACCTCCTGGTGCCTCCCCTGTATCACTGCTGCCTTTCACCCCTGCTGCCTGCATAGCTTTTGATAGATACTCCTATAGTGGCTTTTTCTAAAAATTGCTCTTCAAGGGCAGTGCCTGTGTCTCAAAGAAATAGGGCACTGGCCCCATATGCCAGAGGTGGCAGGTTCAAACCCAGCCCCAGCCAAAAAAAAAAAAAAAATGGCTTTGCAGAGCCCTAGTTTCTTCTTCTTCTTTTCTTTTTAATTTCAGGTTAATGCAGTGGTACAAACAACCTGGTCACAAAATATTTGAATCTGTTAGGTAGAGTCCATCTTGTAGTTGTGTCCCTCACATAAAAGATGGGCCAGGCACCCCTATATTGTGCCCTTGAATAGGAGCATGGCAATCCCTCTCCCTCCTCACCTCTCCTCCCTTCCTCATTCCTCCTCCTCCCACGTTGAATTGAATTGAGTTTTACTCCTATGTGGGTGTGAATTAGATCGGCTACTGGCTTCATATTAGTATTGAGTACATTAGAACCAGTTTCTTAACATGTGCAGAAGGAAAAGGAAAAAGCATTCAGGGTCCCGTAGGTTTCAAAATCACCTTTGCAGTTCTTTTCTCCCTTGTTTATAAATATTCCCAATGTGCATTAGCATATTGAAGGCTCCAGGAGCCCAGCAACAAAGAGACTTTCAATTCATCAGCATTTCTCAAATCTATTCAACATGGAACTTTATTTCCCTGATCTTTCTCCAGTTTTGCAGAGCAAAGAGCTCTTGAAAACTACCAACACGGGTAGGGTGGGGGATATTAAGGAACAAAAGATGCACGTGTGAAATATTTAAATTAGCCAAGAGTTGGCATATATTCCAGACTCCCCCTACCACCCATAGGCCTCCAGGCCCCTAAAGGCTGGACAGTTCCTGGGTGAGTTGAAATGAATGGTCAAGAGCATGTGCTTTGATTCAGACACACAATCCTCACCCTGTTACATATTAGTAGGGAGTTTGGCCAAATTTATTTACTTATCTGAGCCTATTTCCTCATCTATAAAAGAGAACTAAGAGTAGTTTCCTCCTAGGTTGTTGTAAAGGTTTAATAAGATAATGAATCCTTATCTCAGCATAGTGCCTGGCACATAGTAGGTGATCAACAAATATTAATTGCTATTTCTATCTTTCTACTGTTATCTTCATCATCATTGTCATCTTGTGAGGCAACATCCAGTTGCATATGCAGGTTTTAGGATGAAAGTAAAGTACTATATTTAAATGGATGCCTGCAGGTAGGAGCCTGCAGCTCATGTACTAGAATGGGGCTGCAGATACAGTTTTTGGAATAGAAGCTTCAAGAATCAAGCTTAGGTAACATCCATTGTCATGGCAGATAATAAAGGAATCCACACCAGGCAGTGGCTCACACCTGTAATCCTAGCACTTTGAGAGGCCCAGGAAGAAACATCATTTGAATCCAAGGGTTCAAAACCAGCCAGGGCAATAGTGAGACTCGTCTCTACAAAGAAAATAGAAAAATTTACCGGCATGGTGACACATACCTGTAATACCAGCTACTCAGGATGCTGAGGCAGAAGGATCCCTTGAGCCCAGGAGTTAGAGGCTATAGTAAGCTATGATAACACCATTGGATGCCAGCCTGAGCAATAGAGCAAGATCCTTTCTCCAAAATGAAAAAAAAAAAAAAAATCCAGTGAAAAGGAGAATGTGGGCATCACCAAAGAATCAGGCAGTGTGGGTGATGAAAGACCAATAATTAAGAATTAAAAAAATGGGCTCGGCCCTGTGGCGCAAGGGGCTAAGGTGCCAGCCACATACACCTAAGGTGGCCGGTTCGAATCCCCAGCCCAGGCCCGCCAAACAACAATGATGGCTGCAACCAAAAAATGACCAGGTGTTGTGGCAGGTGCCTGTAGTCCCAGCTACTTGGGAGGCTGAGGGAGGAGACTCACTTGAGCCCAGGAGTTGGAGGTTGCTGTGAGTGTGATGCCATGGCACTCTACCGAGGGGGATAGCTTAAGGCTCCGTCTCAAGAAAAAAAAAAAAAAATTAAAAAAATGAGTATCACATTATCCTCAGCCAAGGAAGTTAAGCAGGGCACTAAGAGTTCATTCAGAATGGCAAACAGAATAGAATGACATGGTGCTGTACTCCTATCCCTAAACTGGGTGCCCCTGAAGTGTTGCACCCTGGGTGGACATTTACAGAAGAAATTCTGCAGACCTCAGCAGAGGGGACACACACCCCACTGCAACAAACAAACAAAAGCATGTTTTACAATAGAAGTTTTAAAAACTTGGACTATTTCACCTAGATGGGAGATTTCTAAGATGGTCAGGGTAGCTACATTTCAGTTTTTGAAGGGTTGCCATGAAGTTGAGTTATTCTTTGTGTCTTTAACAGGCAGAACTAGGTCCAGTCATTTCATCTGGGCCTTAGAATAGGCTGCCTTCTGAGGTCATGAGCTGCTTACAACTGGAGAAATTCTGCACAGAGCCTGGCTGGCTGGTTGCAGAGCTGGGAAGAAGCTTCTTGGTTTTGATTGAGAGCTTGACCTAGATCAAACCAAGTCCATCCCACCACTTATTTTTTTTTTTAACACATCCTGTGAGCTAAAAATGGTTTTTACATTTAAAAAAAATTTTTTTAAATCAAAAGAAGAATAATATTTTGTGATAGGTGAAAATTGCGTGAAACTCAGATTTCAGTATCCATTAATAAAATTTTATTGGCGCACAACCATGCTCATTTGTTTGTGTGTTGCCTATGGCTGCTTTTATGCTACAATGGCAGGGTTGAGTAGTTGCAGCAAAGATGAAATAGCTCAAGAAGCTGAAATATTTATCATCTGGCCCTTTACAGAAATAGTTTGCCAACTGCTGATCAAGATCTTCCAGTGGTCTTTTTTCAATTGGAAGATTCAGTGAGGGAGGAAAGTTTTTGCCTGGGATTTGGGTGAGAGGTCAGGGATCTCTTGGAGACGGAGGACAACACAATGGTCTGCAGGGATGGGACACTAGGGTGCAATGGTGAGAAAATGTAGATATGGGGTTAGGGAATGCCTGTTGGAGAAGACAGACAGCAGCAAAGCCAGAATGATGCTTGTCAGGCCAACACACACAGAGAAGGTGTTTTGGGGGGCAGACTTCATGTACGTTTGTGGCAGAAAGGAGACATAACAGCTTTTCCTGTGCTTGATGAACCCGGCGGTACTCTTAGTATCTGCTTTATTTTACAGCACAGTTAAATATATCTGTTGTCATATCTCTCAGCAAGAGGGGATTTTCTGAATGTTCTTGTTTATAAATGTGCAGAAAATTTTTGCACAGAGAGTCATGCTTTTGTTGGCAAAAGAAAATGAGCACTTGCTGGTTTTCTGGCAATCCTAATGAAAATACTGAAGTGTATTTATACTCGGGGGGGCCAAAACGAATTTCAAAATGACAGTGCTCAGATACATAACCAGCCCAGCTTTCCTCTACTGCCTCCACTGGGTTTAACAACTTTGTCAAATCCCTTCCTCTAAAATCCACTTCTGCAAGTAAATTGAAGCTAATTCTTTCTCTCTACTGTCCTCTAAACACACGGCGGGCTTCCCTGCCAGGCATGCAACAGCTTGGTCACCAACCAATGGATGAGATAAGCAGGCTAAAAGTGGCATGAAATTGGCTTTTTTAAAAAGCTGAGGTTTTTTTAATTGCATTTTACAGTGATTTCTTTATTAACACCTCGTAATAGCCAAAAAATGTTTGCTTCACAAGGTTTTAAAGTTAAAGCTATTCCAGTGGAACTTCAAGCTAGAGAGAAACTTAGTTACCATTCTTATCCAGACAAGCAAGACACCTATGAGCTAGTCAATCCAAATGACTTTTTGTTATCTGTGCCAAGGAGAGAACCAGATATTCTGCTAAGAAAAATCTACCCAGAACTAAATATCCTACTTTGGCTAATAGTTTTGCCATCCTTTTCTTGGGGAATTATGTGACAACTGTTAATCATACAGCTACATTCATTTGATTTTTACATTCATTTTTTGTCCCTGTGGCAATACTAAGAGGAATCTCTCTGCTTTTTTTTTTTAAATTTCCAATTAATGTGGGGGGACATACAACTAGGCTACATGGTTTGCTTTGTAAGGTTTAAGTCTGAGTTGTAGGTGGGTCCTTCACCCAGGAAGTGTGCACGCCTGCAACTGGGATTTTAACCTTACAAAAGCAAACTGTGTAACCTAATCTTGCTTTTAATTTCTTAGCAGCCCCTTACTGCTGACCTAGTGGTGTGCAGGCATTGCACCCACATCCAAAGTTTGTCTCCATGGTGTCTCCCCCTTTGTAGTCGTTCCTCCCTGGACCTCTAGCCTCTGGGAACCACTTTTCTGATTTCCCTCTATCCTTCTGTCTTTTCTGGATGTAGTATAAATTAAATCTTACTCTAAGTAGTCATTTGGGACTGGCTTTTTGCATTTAGCATGTTGCATTGGAACTTCACCAGTGTTATTGCACATATCAATAATTTTGTAGTAGTATTGCACTGTGTGGATCTAGCATAGTTTGTTTATCCATTTACCAGTTGAAGGATATTTGAATTATTTGCAGCTTTTTTGGTAATTATGAATTAAGCCACTGAGAACATTCTCAAGCAGGTAAATACCTCTTGAATAAATACTACAATCTGTTTGCAAAGTATACAAAGCAGCTGCATCATTTGGCATTCACAGCAACAACACATGAGAGTTCCCAGTAGCTCCACGTCCTCACCAGCACTTTTTGTTGCAAATATCATTTCTTCATTTGTAAATGGGAAAGGGGCCCCGCCCTACTACTCTCTCAGAACAGTTGTGAAGGTAGAAATAGAATTGAAACAGCATAGCAGAAGCGCTTTGTGAACTGTTCAGTGCTATACCCGAGTAAGAAATGCAGTTGCTTCTGATGGTAATGAGCACGCCCACTCATATGGAAAATGTGTTTCCCACATAAGCTAGATGTTTCATTTTGTTCCCCTACGTCTTGGCAAAGTGAGTTATGACAAGTCTAAAACAGCAAGAAAGTTTAGCCTTAGATGCATTCTGGAGTTTGTTTTGGCTCTAGTTTTTGAACTTTTCACAGAAACAGATAAATGACCAAGATGTAAATCATCAAGTGTGATTCAGTTTTGTAAAGAAAAATGACCCCATGTGATGGAAGTCTGCAGGAATGAAGTCAGCCCAACAGACAGTGTGACGTGCTGTGGGAGAAATAAGTGCAGGCCTGACCAGGCAGTGTCCCCAGGGTGAGGCAGTGAGCAGGACTATGCAGCAATGGAGAGGCTGGTTGTCTAATGTGCCCACCGTGGCGAGGGTGCCAGGGTGAGGAACCAGACAAGGACAAATTTGAACATTTTTCAAATTTGAAAAGACGTTTTCCCCTATTAGAAACTAAAAAGGCTGATAAACAAGCAAGCCAAAAGTTATCTCCTTAACCTCAGAATGAACTTAGTGTGTTGTAAAGATGGCAATATCTATGGGTACGTTTGTATAAGGAGTTTTGTGTGAGGGCATTCAAGCAACTGACACCCCAGTAGCAACAAGCACACCTAGTTCTCAGATCTTGGTTTCTAATACCATTCTCCAATAAAAGGAGCCAGAGTTCCTGTGAGAAATGACTAATTTTAGGACTAAGGCAAAAAAACATATAATATGACCCTGAGCTTCTTTCTGTGCCATGCCAGACAGTAAGGGGTGCTCAAGCAGAAACCCAGCAATGGGGCACATCAGAGACACAGAGGAGCTGACTGAAGGAGCTCCCTGTGGCCAGAGCTAGAACAATTAGAGCAACAAATAGTATATATATATTTTGTTTCAGATTAATGTGCAGATACAAACAATTAGGTTACAATGTTTGCATCTGTTAGGTAGAGTCACTGTAGTCGTTGTGTCCCACACCCGGAAGGTACGCTATATACCCTTCCAGTTGTATCCCACACTGAGATGGTACGCTATATACCATTCCAGTTGTATCCCACACTGAGATGGTACACCATATACCCTTCCAGTTGTATCCCACACTGAGATGGTACGCTATATACCATTCTAGTTGTATCCCACACTGAGATGGTACACCATATGCCCTTCCAGTTGTATCCCACACTGAGATGGTACACCATATGCCCTTCTAGTTGTATCCCACACTGAGAAGGTACACCATATGCCCTTCCAGTTGTATCCCACACTGAGAAGGTACACCATATGCCCATCCAGTTGTATCCCACACTGAGAAGGTACACCATATGCCCTTCCAGTTGTATCCCACACTGAGATGGTACACCATATACCCTTCCAGTTGTGTCCCACACTGAGAAGGTACACCATATGCCCATCCAGTTGTATCCCACACTGAGAAGGTACACCATATGCCCATCCAGTTGTATCCCACACTGAGATGGTACACCATATACCCTTCCAATTGTGTCCCACACTGAGAAGGTACACCATATGCCCTTCCAGTTGTATCCCACACTGAGAAGGTACACCATATGCCGATCCAGTTGTATCCCACACTGAGATGGTACACCATATACCCTTCTAATTGTGTCCCACACTGAGATGGTACACCATATGCCCTTCCAATTGTATCCCACACTGAGATGGTACACCATATGCCCTTCCAATTGTATCCCACACTGAGATGGTACACCATATACCCTTCAGTTGTATCCCACACTGAGATGGTACACCATATACCCTTCAGTTGTATCCCACACTGAGAAGGTACACCATATGCCCATCCAGTTGTATCCCACACTGAGAAGGTACACCATATACCCTTCAGTTGTACCCCACACTGAGATGGTACACCGTATACCCTTCCAGTTGTGTCCCACACTGAGAAGGTACACCATATGCCCATCCAGTTGTATCCCACACTGAGATGGTACACCATATACCCTTCAGTTGTATCCCACACTGAGATGGTACACCGTATACCCTTCCAGTTGTATCCTACACTGAGAAGTATGCCATATACCCTTACATTGTGCCCATTAAGTGGGAATATACCTACACCCTGCCCTCCTCCCCCTCTCCCTTTTTCCTTCCCTCTCCCCTATCTTGAACTGAATTGAATTTTTCTCTTACATGTGTATGTATTAGAGTATCTACTGGCTATTAGTATTGATTACATTAGATGTTTGCTTTTCCATTCTTATGATACTTTACTATGAAGAATGTGTTTCAACTCCAAAGAAGTACTATATGATAACCAAACATATAAAATAAATATTCATGAGTCTATACTTATATGATTAAATAAATGGGGGAGAATAAGTAAATGAGTGAGAATATACAAATTTTCTATACAAAAGAATTCCAAATAACATGTTGACCCTCTAGGAGGTGGAGCATAACTCCCTACACCTTGAGTGTGAGCTGTGCATCCTGGTGTTCTTCCAAAGAGTATAATATGGAAAGTGAGGAAAATGAGTAACTTTACAGTGGGGAACCTGGCAGATACTACCCCTGCCAGGTAAGAAAGGTCAACATCAGTAGGGAGACATCATGTTGACACTATGTTCCCTCCAGGCCATGTGATGAGAAGGGCACTTTTCCAATGCGATCTTCCTCCCAAAAAACCTTAACACCAATCTAACCATGATTTAAAAAAATAAGTCAAGTTCCAATTTAAAGGCATTCTACAAAATATTTGACCAGTGCTTCTCAAAAATACCAGGGTCATTCACAATAAGGAAAGTCTGGGAAACTGTTACAACCAAAAGGAGCTTAAGGAGACATGATGACTAAATACAGTGTGGGATTATGGATGGGATCCTGGACTAGAAAAAAGATATTAGGTCAAAACAGACATGGTAAATATGGAATTTAGTTAATAGTAACGTATTGATATTATTTTGTTAATTGTGACAAATGTGCCATGCTAACCGAAGACATTAATAAAAGCGACATTGGGTGCCAAATGCATGGGAATCCTCTGTACTATTCTTGCTATTTTTCTGTAAATCTAAAAATACTCTAAAATAAGAAGTTTACCTTTTAAAAACATATCGCCTTTCACAAAATTAAGAGAGATAGAAAGACCTAAAATTTCATTTGTATATCTATACCACTTTTCCCTGCTGAAAAATATTCTCTGAAGTGTTTCAGTTTAATCTTCATGAAAATTTTAACAACATGTGTTGTTATAATGATTCTGACATTGAATTATCATATGAGCCTCAAGTGAAACATTTATTATGATTGTTTTGCTGATTTTGATTGAGATAGTCAAAGAAAAAGATGGCTGTAGATTTTTCAGAGGAATTTCCTTTCCAAAATGTAAAGAAATATAAAGAAAGAATTGGTAAAATAATAATAATAATAAAATAAGAAGAATAATCCATCAGATAACCACTCAAAATATCAAACACCGAATCAAAGGCCACTCTTTTTGCCAAGCCAAAGACAAAATCCAGCTTGGTTTTAGTTTGGTTTCTTTGTTGAGTTGTTCTTCACCTGATTCTTGGTGTGCTGGTTCTCTTAAATGTTAGCTATTTAGTTTTGCTTTTCAAATTCGCAAATAAGAGTAACCTTTATACAACTAAGATCAACTCACAAATGGTACAGAACACAGTATTTGTTTCCTGTGACTACCACGTGTAGAATATGTCCACAGAATCAACATCCAGACCATCTAGCTCCATCAGTCAAGATGTTTTACAAGCAGGGAAAACTCCCATATTCCTTTTATCAACTGTATATATTGCTAACTACAAGTACTCTTCCCCTCACCCCACCCCCACAAAGATAATAGTGATACCTTTAAAGGATATGTAGCAGTTTAATCTTTTCATTGCTTTCCAGTGAATTTCCTGTAACAGAAAGTTTCTGGCAAGATGTTTTTACATTCAGATCCAGATCACTGTCTGTGACAAAACTGAGCCAAGAACTTCACCACCACTGCTGCCCCCATGGAAGCCGGCACTCCCCTACTCATAACCCAGGAGACTCGGGGCCGATGGCCACCCCACTTGTCAGGGTTCCTTCTTGGGCAGAGCCTGGAATCTCTCCCTTACTACTCTCTGGAGGCACTTTGCCACATTCTATGCTCACTCAGACACTTATGACTGGATGACTGTGAGGAAACCTTGGCCCCTTGGCTACAAGCTATATAAGGATGGTAAAGTTAGACTATGATCAGGTACAGAGGTTATTCATTGATTTGATTCATTCTGACATACATCTGAATCAGTTTGAGTCTGAAATCTGTCATCTCTGCAGCTACCTGGGCCCCAAAGACTTAAGCCTATCCGCGGCCAAATTTACCCAGCATCTGTTTTATAACAGTACCTTTCATACCTTTGGTGTCCCCTTGGGTTTTTCTTTATGATCCTTGCTTGGTTGGTTAGACAAGATTGCTGTTGTCTGGCTATGACAGTCACTCTCATCTGACTTGTGATGGTTGATACTTACAACTATTGAAGTGTGCTGTGTGCTTCACATTCTATATGAAGCCTATTAAATCCTCTTCACAGTCCAGGGGTTCTTCCCATTTTATAGATGGGAATGCTGAAGTTCAAAGAGCTTAGAAAACATGTGAATTCATGCTAGTGGGAGAATTAGAATCAGGGCAGTCTCTGTGCCTCCAAAGCCCCTATACATGGTGGTATTTTAGGTGGATAAATGATGGCTCTGTCACACTATCTGCTCCCAACTGTGACCCCTCCTCCATGCCATGTATGAACCCCAGTCAGAACATCCTGAATATTTATCTGAGTGAGCATCTCCTGGGCCAATTGGCCATATACAAGGAAACGTAAAGGTGCAAACAGGAATTTTTACTTTCTATCAATATTTTAGGCAGAAATTATTGTTTTAAATCCAATTGATCACATTCAGCTTGGGATTACAAACTAGCATTTTTAAAACTTTAAAATGCAGAGTTCTTCAGCTTTCATTAAACTTACTGTTTCTTTCCTTTGGATGACCTCATACTCTGCAACAAAAACACGATACTCAGGAAGATTTTGACTTCTTTTTGTGTGTGTATTTGTTTGCTTGTTTTGTTTTTTCCCACTCTGTTGCCTGGGTTCGAGTGCAGTGGCATGATTGTAGCTCAGGGCAGCTTCAAACTCCTGTCCTCAAGTGATCCTCCCACCTCAGCTTCCCAAAGTGCTGGGATTACTGGCATGAGCCACCATGCCTGACACATTTTGACTTCTAAAACTGTTTCATCCATATCCCCTAATTATAGCTGAAGTCTCATGGGGATTTGATAAGTTGCTGTAGTTGAGCCTCTATGCAGAAATGAAATGAGGTGAGAACTTATCTCTTTCCCTCCTGAGCTCTGCCAACCTTGTGCATTGATGATGATGGTTGGAGAGAAGAGCAAGCAGACCACTGCCTGGCTGTCCCTTCCCAACAGCAGAAGTGAAAGGAAAACATGCTGAGTGAATTTCTATAACATGCAAGGGCAAGAGAAATACTGGTCTTTAATTTGAAACAGTTTCAGGTAACAGAAAGGGCAGGAACCTTTAGGGTTTTGTCTGAAATCTTCCACTCACTAGTTATTTGTAACTCTTAGCAAAGGCAACCTCTCTGGGCCTTTTTTCCTTACCTATAAATTGTAAAATATCAGCATCAGACTGTTAATGTCTTATTTATGTTTCTTCCTATTTGTAAAATTAGGAAAAGGGGAAAAGAGTAGCTGAGGAAGCTTTTAAAAATGGTCAAATAAAAAGACTAGAGTTGTGCAAGAAAGAACATCTAGGTAAAGGAAACAGATGCCACTGACCGAAAAGTTGGTCAGAGCTTCCTGGCAACGCAGGCCAAAAAAAAGGTGCTCTGATGGGTTATGGTATTCTCATTATCGAAAAAAGAGGAGGGGGAAAGCATGGGAAAGAAGAAAAGTGAGAGAGAAGGTAAAGAAGCAATAGCACCCCAAATCTTCAGAAAGTCCGAGCTGCCTTCTAGAACTCTGGGAGGAATGTCACTTATGTGTCCTGTAAAAAATGGCCAAGAACAGTTTTGAGAACAATGACATCTGCAGAAACAATTGCTGTTTGGCAATATTTTATATTGATCTTTAATAAAAAGACATAATTACAAAGCACAACCCTAAAGATATGATTAGGAGAAGAGGTAATCTAGTCCAGGTGTGTCCCTTATCAACTGTCTTACTTGGCATGGGAATAAAGCTTTGAAAATCTAAGGAATGAACTCCCGGCATGACCTTTCAGATGTCTTTCTTGAAAAACAATTGCCTTAGCCAAGCTTTGGACAAGTATGACATGCTACAGACAGTTGGAAATGGACATTCTTGGCAAGCTATTTTATATATAAAAGTAATCCAAGTTTGGAAAATTCTCTTCCTTCTACTACTTTCCATTCCCCAGGGGACTCTCACCTGTGCACCTGCAGAAAGTGCCAAGAAATTTTATTATCATGCTGACCTATAATGGGGAAGGAAGGAAGGAATTTCATTTCCTACTGTAGAGAATGCTATGATGTTGGATTTTTTTTTTACAATAAACATTCATTACTTTCATTAAGAAAGATTAAACCAGGGACCTGGGGAGGTGGGGAGGAAGAGAGAGAAAGATGAAGTACAGTTGCATACAAATAAATCTGAAAAGAATAAAGTTATTACAGGAAGTGAAAGCCTCAGCCTGTCCCTGAGACATTGCTCCACAGATATTTGTCGAATCACTGAGTAAATAGAACATAGACAAGAGACCGGCTGAGAAGATTCTAAGGCAGAAGTTGCCAATCAGCCACCTCCATTAGGAAACAAATGTACTATGGCTTCTTTAAAACGCTTTATGCTTTCTTGGGAGGAGGGCAGCATCCTAACGTCCTTTGCAGGATGAGCATCCCCAGATTCCTAAATGGTCTTTTCTGTTCATCTGTCAACTAGAATTCCATGTCCGAGGCAGGCTGCCAGAAATGACTCTTCTCATCCAGGACAATTGGAAATGAGCACTTCCTCCTGTCATCAGTTAGCCAGCACTTGTGGTTGCTTCTTAAGGCCATTCCTGGAATATCAGATGAATACCATTTATTTGTTCATTCAGTCATTCATCCAGAAATATTGATGGAGTGTCTGCTATGTGCTGGGCACTGCTCTAAGGGACTCAGCAGTAAAAAAACAAATCCAAATCCCTACCCATCTGGAGCTTCCATTCTATTTCGATGACTGCAGAGGATAAGATAAATAAGATAAATATATGGTGTGATAAGTGCCAGGAAGAAAAATCGAACAGGGCAAGGGAAGGCTATGTTGCAGTGGGGGTGGCTATTGCAACCCCGAGCAAGTGGTGAGGGAAAACCTGACTGAGAAGCTGGTCTGTGAGTAAAGACAGAGGGGGTGAGAGAGGGAGTTAACCAGACATGTGAAGGGAGGGAGAACATTCCAGGCAGAGAGAACGGCCAGTACAGATGCCCTGTGGGCAGTGCACCTGGCATATATGAGGAGGCCAGTGTGGCTGAGGAGGGGCTGAACTGGAAGGGACAGGAGGGAAGCAGTAGGAGAGGGGGCCAGAAGGGGCCAGTCTGTACAGCCGAGCAGGTGTTTGGAAGTGCTTTCAGTATTACCCAAGATAAAACGGGAAGTCACTGGAGGGTTTATCCCATTCTGTGTATTCTTTTCTGAATTGTTTCTTTCACTCAACCTTGTTTTGAAATTCACCCATATTGATGAATTCATCCATGTGCTTGTGGTTGATTCATTTTTTATTGATCTACATTATTCTATTAGTTATAGCTTGGACCTGTGGGTTCCTCCTGGCCACACATTGGCCATGAACGGTGGACAAATCTATATAGCCAGAGATTTGAAATTGTTGTTAGCAGATAGCAAAGTGACTGGTAAAGCCTGCCTTTTCTTGTGTAGAGCTCAAGGGGCTGGACCAGGCCAGTGGCACTGAAATAATGCTCTGAGGATCCCTAAGGAATAGTCCTTGAAGAAACTCTGCCTTACTCCTTCCCCAGACTCTCTTCATGAGCAGCACCTCTGCACACTCAGTGTTGTATCTGAGCAGTGCCATACAGCCTTGGGGGCCCAAATTTCAAACTATATAAGAGACTTCTAAGGTTCTTTACAACCCTAAAGTTCAGTGCATGCACTCTCTCTCTCATTGTCTTTTAATGCTTACTTTTGCATTGGTAAATGCCTTAATAAAAGATCAAACTTATTTCATAATTATGAATTTATTAACTGTCACATGTAGCTCAAACATGCATTGCATAATGGACCATTACAAAGAATGAATGAACAGCCTTTCCATCTTCCCTTTCTTTCTCAGCATAGAGGAGCTGGGGGCAAGCCTGGCTCAGGTAAGGAGGGATGTGGCAGGACATATAGGCACATCAGTGGCATGTCAGGGGCATGCCCCCAGCACTCACACATACAGGGTGGTGAAGGGGACACACAGGTGGTGGATAGAAGAGAGGACCCAAATGGCTGGCAGCTTGGTCACTTTGAGCACATAACTAAAATGATTAAGCATAGAAGTGAAATATATTTAGGATAACTATATGAAAGCCAGGTTTCTCATTTTTAGAAAAGTTACTGGCTCGGCGCCTATAGCTCAACTGGCTAAGGCGCCAGCCACGTACACCTAAGGTGGCAGGTTCAAATCCCCAGCCCGGACCCGCCAAACAACAATGATGGCTGCAACCAAAAAAAAATAGCCGGGCATTGTGGCGGGCGCCTGTGGTCCCAGCTACTTGGGAGGCGGAGGCAAGAGAGTCGCTTGAGCCCAGGAGTTGGAGGTTGCTGTGAGCTGTAATGCCACGGCCCTCTACCCAGGGGGACAGCTTGAGGCTCTGTCTCAAAAAAAAAAAGAAATGAGTATAATTGTGATGGATGTGTTACTAAGTTCAATGTGTA
>CAUYTI010120817.1:0-46035 GCA_963575145.1 Galago senegalensis | reverse complement strand
GAATATTAGTTTTCTTCGAATTATCCAAGAGTTCTCTGAGAGTGAGATCTCTTTTTGCTCTTCATTTCTTTTGATCTTTGTGCTCCTGGGCTTCTTCAAAAGCTTTGTCTTCAATATCAGAGATCCTTTCTTCTGCCTGTTGCACTCTTTTATGGAGGGATTCCACTGTGTCTTTCAGATCCTTGAGGGCTGCAACCTCTTGTCTCAGTATTTCAAAATCTTTGATCATTTTATCTTTGAAATCATTGAGTTCTTGAGTCATCTTTTGAATTATTTCTTGAGAAATGTTTTGAATAATTTCTTGAGAAATCTTTTGAATAATTTCTTGAGTTCCTAATTCCTTTGTTTCTTCCAGTCTGTTTATCTTATTTGCTATCCATATTCTGAACTCAATTTCTGACATCCCAGCCATTTGATTGTGGATGGGGTCTTCAATTGTGTCTTCCCCTTTTTCCCATGGAGGAGTTGATCTACTCTGATTATTTGATTTGCCAGAGTTTTTCCGCTGGTTTCACCCCATGCAGTGTTTACCTTGTTTGGAGGCCTTATCGGAACCGTTCAGTTGATGGCTTCTTCTGTTTGCCTAGAGAGACAGGCAGAGCGTGTCTGTTGTCTTCTCCCATTTCTCAGGTGCTGGGGTAGCCAGGGTGCAGTGGAACAGCAGCAGCTGCACAGGGGTTTGCGTGGCCGGATTAGACCTCGTTCAGCCTGCCGGGCGACCGGAGGGCAGGAAACTGGCAGCATCCAGATCAGTCCTAGTTCAGCCGCTCTGGGGCAACTGGTGGAACAAACAAGGGAACTCTAGTGGGTAGATCAGTCCTAGTTCAGCATCCTGGAGCTGCCAGAGGGTAGGGGAATGGCAGTGGTAGCGCAAGGTACACAAGCGACCAGATCAGTCTTGGTTCAGCCCCACCAGAGTAGCTGGGGAGAAGCAGGGGACTACTTCACCGTTGCCCTTTAGACGCGTGCTGCACTAGCAAGCCGATCTGTGCCCTCCCAGTGTGGGAGCCCGGAGCGGGGGACTCCTCCACCTCTGCCCAAGGGACGTATGTGGCTCTAGCAAATAGTTCTGGGCCCTCTAAGACTGGTAGACCCCTCCACCACCACCTGCAGGGTGAACGTGGCTTTAGCAAGTAGTTCTAGGCCCACCCAGCTTAGGAGCCTGGAGCGGGGAACACCTCCCCTGTCCCCCGTAGGGTGTCTGTGTCTCTCGCAAGCTGTTCTGGGTCTACCTGGAATGGAGGATTTCTCCGCCTCTGCCTGCAGGACACCTGTGGCACTAGCGAGCGGTACTGGGCCTGCCCAGAGCAAGAGCCTGCTGCCTGTGAGGCATGCGAATCTAGCAACAGTTTTGTGGCTTGCCCCACTCTGTGAGGGCAAAGGGACCCACTCAGCAACTGGGTTAGTCTGGGAAGTTTAACACCTCCTTCCCCACCTTGCACCCAGTCACTCGTAGTCCCCCAGGTCCATGACCCTATTCGCTCCAGTAGGACACTGCTCCCGGGGTTTACCTGGCAAAATCAGCCAGAAATCTGAGTTCAGCAGGGGGGCCTTGCGTGTTTAAATTAGGCTTCTGTCAGGCTAGATTTCTCTGTAAATCAAAGGTTGCATTCAGCTTTACACTCAGGTGTCAATTCTAGCCTCTGCCCGCCCACTGCCTTTGTCTCAGCTGCATTAGCCCCCTGAGGGCTGGCGCTCCACACAAGAAAGTTAAGTGCGTCCTGCCTGTGGCTGCTGTCTGGGATGGTGTGCTGCTTGGGATGCCACCGTTTCTGCACTGGCGTCCCCCCAGCTGACTCTCCTTTCCTCACGCCTGTACCACAGTCAGCACAGAACAGCACCAGCCCTTTCCCCCTCCACGTCTCCCAAGGAGATGCCCAAGAATCAGGACTCCATAGGTAATAAACCTCCAGATCTTGGAGTGGGTGGGTGGGGACTCCTCGGAGTTCAATGTTGCAGGTGGGGAATACATACAGATTTATACAGTTTTACAGTTTTATGCCTGGCTGGAGGGTGCCATGGCATGCCAGCAGGTGTAGGAGGTCCAGTTTTTAGGGGGTCTCTCCCATGGAATAGAGTGGGAGGAAGTTTGTACTCTGCTCACTTGTTTTCATGGACTAAACTGTGAGCCCTTGTTGTGGGGGAGGGGACTCCCATCCACTTGGTGGTGTCTTTTGTACCTTTTGGTTGTATTTTGGGGGTTGCAGCTTGCCTCAGGAGGATTGAAGTGCGCTCTTCAATCTTCTCTCTTGTCTCTGCTCCAAACCATCAGCTAATTTGCTAAGCTTCTGTACTTTCAGCCTCCTTCTGGACGGGATCTTCTGTAAAAAGCTGGCTGCAGTCCTCCATCTTGGCTCCACCCCCTGTCATTCTTCATTTTCATGAGCTGATAAAGGCCTTCGTTTTTCTTTTCTCTCTCTCTTTTTTCTTTTTCTTTTTTCTTTCTTTTTTTTTTTTTTGCAGTTTTTTGCTGGGACCAGATTTGAACCCACCACCTCTGGTGTATGGGGCCAGTGGCCTACTTCTTTGAGCCACGGGCACTACCCTAAGTCCTTTTTTGATATAAGACCATTTGATTTGAATTCTATGAATGACTCCAAAATAATCTTAATCTTTTTTCAAATCTAAGTTTCTAGATTCTTCACCATTTGGTCACTATTAAGAATAAACACTCTTAGCTGAGGTAATGTAAATTAAGGAAGCATTCAACTAATATCTTATTAACATAGTGAATTCTACTATTTGAGAGGCTGAGCATTTGAATGGGGATGAGATTGGATAAGTGTTTGAAGACCTTGATGTCTGTGTTAAAGATTTTAGACTTCATTTTATACACAAAATCATTATAGTTGTTTTGAAAAGGTAGGATATCTGGTACAACCTGTGTACTTACACTTAATGTAAAAAACTCTCAAGGCAAATCTTGAAGAAAAATATGCTGGAAGTATGGAGAGAAATCATTCAGGTAATGGGGCAGAGCTGAGAAAAGGGAGAAATAATGCTGTTATCAAAAATGAAGGCAATGCTGGTAAAAATTGTAGAATTTCACAACTAGTTGGTCATGGGAATAATCAAATCTAATGTGTAGTTCTGAGTCAGAGTCTTTTTCAAAATTTTCTTTTTTCCTCTGTATTGCATTATTCTACTTACTGATACTTTATAAAACTTACAAGTAAGTAAAAAAAAAAAAACCACTTGCTTATCTCTAATGAAACTATAGGACCCTTTAATTTCTAATGTTCTTTCCTCACTAATTTACTATCCTTGGCCTATGGTTATAAAATAAATTTAGAAATTGCATTATATCTGTGCTTTAATTTCTCATTATATGTATGAGTAAACTGCAAAATTTTCTTTGGTTTTATTCAACCATACTGTAATTGTATGTTTTGTCTGATATTATGATTACTTTCTTTTTTTCTTGGAATGATTGGTATGTAACAAAGTACCCAAAATGAGGGTCAGGTTGAGTGGACATAGACTTACACTAATAACAATAACATAAAAATCTATTATGGTTATGATTTTGTAATTTATTTTACAATTAAATTATTTTAATTTAATTTATTAAATTATTATTATTATTAAAATAATAAATAATATTTATTTTATTTTATTTCAATGAATTCTTGCTTAATGTAATTATTAAATATTTTATTTCAATAAATTATTGCTTAATGTAATTATTAAATATTAAGTTATAAATATTAACTGCATCTTCACACTAATTCATTCTACAAATATATACTTCATATGTACTACTTCCCAAGCATTGTTTGGGGAAACTAGTCTATAAACTATGGTCCAGGGGCCACATCTGGCTGGCCGTCACCTTCTGTATGTCCTGTGAGCTAAGAATAGTTTTATTTATTTATTTATTTATTGAGACAGAGTCTTACTCTAGGTAGAGTACCAGGCCATCATAGCTCACTGCAACTTCAAACTCCTGGGTTTGAGCACTCCTCTTACTTCAGCCTCCTAAGTAACTGGGACTACAAGTGAATGCCACCACACCTGCCTAATTTTTCTATTTTTAGTAGAGATGGGGTCTGGCTTTTTGGTAGGCTGCTCTTGAACTCCTGAGCTCAGGTAATCCACCTGCCTCAGCCTCCTAGAGTACTAGGATTATAGGTGTGATCCCCTATGCTGGCAAGGAATAGTTTTTACACTTGATCTTAGCCAAAAGGCTAAGAAGAGATAAAATAGTTTTTATATTTTTACTTTTAAGTGCTTGAGAAAAATTAAAAGAATAATACTAGGCATGACATTTGAAAATTGTATATAATTTAAATTCTGATGTTCACAAATGTTTATGTGAACATAACCACACTCACTTATTCATTTGCATATTATCCATGACTATTTTTCGTGTTAATGGTGGAGTTGAGTAGTTGCAATAGAGACTGCATGGCTCACAGAACCTGAGATATTTATGACTTAGACCATTACTGAACACCTCCACTAACACTTGTTCTGAGGTATATGGTATGGATAAAACAAATCCTCACTGCCCAGAGCTTATATTTTGGTAAGAAAATTAGACAATACATACCATATACAAGTAAACTATATAGTATTTTAATTAGTGCTAAAGAAAAAGAAGGTAGATTAATAAAAGCAATAAGGAAAATAAAATAAAAATAAGGGAAATAAAAAGGATATGTACTCTCAAATAAGGGGATTAACAATTTGCCTCAAAAAAAAAAAAAAAAAAAAAAAAAAAAAAACAATTTGCCGCAGGTGGCCAGGTATAGCAGCGTTGTGTTGGTGGGTGTTCCCTGATGACCTGAAGGAGATACCTTGGGAACAAACCTTCCAGCCAGTGCAAAATCTCCCAATGTGGCTGGCAATGAAAGGGCAGATGAGTTGTAGGAGAGGCAAGTCAACACCAGCTCTTGTAGGTTACGAAAAATAGCCCAGGATTTTATTAAGGAGGTTTTTGGAGAGTTTGAGTTTCCAACCAAGAAATGGCCTTATCCAAGTGATGTTTTTACGAGATCATTCTGTGAACAAATGTTCCTTCTTCATTTTGATCTGTTATTATCATCTCCTCTTGTTTATTTTGTTTGATGTGGTTTAATCCAGATTTGCCTACATCTGTATTTAGTGTTACTTTGTCTATTTCTATTTATCTATTTCTTATAACTGGCATATGACTGATATTTAAATAATTGGGAAGCATGTTAGAGACCAAACTAAAGGGCATACAAGTATTGTTGCAATTGTTGCATTTGTCTAAATTTTCATCATGTTTTTCCTTAAAAATAATTATTCTGTTTCTGATTTCTTCCCTAATTTATGTATACCCAATTACAAAAAAATAATGACTTTGGCAGGCGAGGATTTTTTTTCCCCTTGGAGTCCAAAGTACCCCTCACTTTCCCCTTTCCTTTGGTAGAAGGCTACCACCATTGTTCCCAAGTATTTGCTTCTCCTTCCAAAGAGAATGTTGTTACATTCCAGACAGGAATGAAATCAAACAAATGATGTTCACCAGTGCTTAGCAGAAACTCTGAGAGTCACCTCAGGGTTGCATTTTAGATCTTCTCCCTGTGCCATGGGGTTGGATATATCAGATTATAGGATTTTTTTTTTTCAGCTTGAATCCCAGAGTGAAGAACCAAAGTTTGACCCACAATGCTGTGCAAAAACAGTACACTTTGGTTGTGTAAGCAACTGAGGTATGTGGGTTGTTAGTGTAGGGATCATGGAGAAACCTGCCCATTTCACCTTGGTTGGTTGCCTGAAAGATCAACTCACAGTTATGGCAGATTAAGAAGAGAAAGATTTATTTCCAAATACTATGTTCATGGTAGGACCACGAGAATGATTACCCAATGTCTCAGTGATGGTCAGGGACCTTTATTGATGCCTTTTAGGAGGGAGGGGGAGGGGCAGTGCCTGTAGCTCAAAGGGGTAAGGCACTGGCTTCATATGCCAAAGGAGGTGGTGGGTTCAAACCCAGCCCCAGGCAAAAACCGCAAAAAAAAAAGGAAGGAGGGGGAAGGTAGAGTACGGGTGTCTCAAGTGGTTCCTAAGGAGGATGAAGGGAAACAGACTGACTTGTAAGTTAACCTAAGAGACAGGGATTGTGTTTTAAATGATTTGGGTCAGCTAGCATTCAGAAAAGGAAGTCAGCAGCCCCTTTTGATCCTGATTCTCTAATATAAAGATGTAGGCAGTAGGGTTTTATGTAGATAGAGGCAAGGCTTTCTGATCATGAGTGGCCTTTAATTCAAAATATTCTTCTTCTTTTTTTTTTAGACAAAGTCTTACTATATCACTCTCAGTAGAGTGCTGTGGTGTCACAGCTTACTGCAACCTCAAGCTCTTGGGGTCAAGCAATTCTCTTGCCTCAGCCTCCCAAGTATCTGGGACTACAGGTGCCTGTCACAACGCCTGGCTATTTTTTAGCCAAGGAGTCATATTTTGGGGTGAAATTTCCTTAGGAGTCATATTTGGGTGACATTTCTTATTCATGACTGCAGCATAACTAGCCTAAGATGACTGATACCAGTCATCTTAGACTATGGATGCTCATTTCCCCATGCCAGAAAGCCAGTGTGTCTACAATTCCCTTCTTTCCTCGTAGCTCCTAGTAATAGAAGTATCATTACTTTCAGATCCTGAATAAGTTTTACATTCCTATTTCATTTCACTGTTCAGTTATTGCCATTATATTTTCTGTATTCCAATTCTACCATTTCAAGTGATACATTTATTAAGCCAAATTACATTACCTTTTTATGCTAACTTTCTCTGTAATAGATTTCAAAATTTTCTTAAAACTCCTTTTAATGGTAGTTTAAAAGTAGAAGATTTATACCAAAAAGGAAGGGTTTGGTTTTGTTTTGTTTATTTGAATTTTCATGTTGAACACTTAATAGCAGGGTAGTTTTAAAATTTGGTTATTTATTTATTTTTTGAGACAGAGTCTCACTTTGTCACCCTCGGTAGAGTACTGTAGCATCATAGCTCACAGCAACCTCCAGCTCTTGGGCTTAAGCAATTCTCTTGTCTCAACCTCCCTAGTACCTGGGACTATAGGCGCCTGCCACAATGCCTGGGTATTTTTTTGTTGCAGTTTGGTCAGGGCAGGGTCCCAACCTGCCACCTTTGGTATATAGGGCCAGCACCCTACTTACTGAGCCACAGGCGCCGCCCTATTTATTTATTTTTTTAAGATTAACCTATGCTTTTCCTAATTTCCTTCCTGGATTATGCTGCCTTATTAGAGTATTTATTGTAGGGATACTATGATAAATATTCTAATAAACTTGAAGGCTGCATTTTTATGCATTTGTGTTCTCCAAAAAGAAGAACCCTGCTCCAGTGACCCTTAACACCCAATGGCTTTTCTTTATCTGCCACTGAATATACCCAATAGAGTCAAATGGAGAGATCCACTCAAATAGAACTGACCTGCCCAAATAGAGTGGACTCACCCAAATAGAATATCCCAGCCAGGAAAAAGGGAATGTACCAACCCCTACCCTTCCAACCCTTTTAAAATCTCCATCCACCTTAACCCATGTGCTGACTTTCTACTTGAATTCAGCTCACTCACACCAGGGTGGGAATAAAGGCTGATGTTGCCCACACAGAATCTGGACTCTTGTTTCCTTTCATTTCACGTTTGGGAATAATCTTTTATTTTCAGTCTTTGACCTCTCAATGCCTAAACCTAGGATTAGTGGGGGTCTTGGTATTAAGTTGAGTCTGTAAATAAACAAAAATGATTTAATTCAGTTGGTAATCAGTGATGGAACAAGGAGGCAAGAAACCATCCCTTGGGTCACTGCAAAGTAATGATGCCTTTTAGTGCCATGTGGGTCTATGGATTTCTCTGGTTCCTTCTAGATATTCCTCTTAAAACATTTCCACCAACATCCTTTTCAAAATGGGTGGTATACTTTGCATTTGGTTCTGGGTAGTTTAGGAAAATGCTATTAGGCAGGTCTTAATCCTTTTTTTCTTGTACCTAAGAATCTTCTAACTTTTGTATGCCATGAGCTCCAACAGAAATCAACAGATATCAGGTGATGGTGGATCAGCCCTGGGCCCCAGGAATGCAGATAAGGTGATTAGCAAGGGTCTCAGTATTACCTTGAGTCTGGAGGACCAGGCAAGTGGAGATTCAGTGCAAGTAGTATATTTCAGCATCAGAGAAAGAAAAGACAATGGGGGTTAAGGGGAACACGAGTAGGATTCTTGTTTTTTTTCTTTGTTTCTTTCTACTTTTTTTTTTTTTTTTTAGGATTTTTGCTTTTGTAGTTATGTGGTGTTTGGTCTGCTGCTTGAATTTCGGTGCCAGACATAGACTTGAAATATAACAGAATACAAAACAGGAAATGAACAAAAGGGATTTCATTTGGCTGGTAGTCAGTGATGGGGCAAGGAAATGAACACTATTAAAATTACTGCACATAAGTTACAAAATAAATGCAACTTTGCAGAGAAGGCAAGAACTACATCTCTACAGCCACTTGTGTGCTAGTTTTCTAGGGCTACTATAGCAAAGCAAAACGAAGTGAGAGGCTTAAAACAGCAATGACAACAAATTATTCTTTCACAATTCTGGACATAGAAATCCAGAATCAAGGTATTAACCAGGTTGGTCCTTTTTTTTTTTTTTTTTTTGAGACCGAGTCTCACTATGTTGTCCTTGGTAGAGTACTCTGGTGTCACAGCTCACAGCAACCTCAAACTCTTGGGCTTAAATGATTCTCTTGCCTCACCTCCCAAATAGCTGGAACTACAGGTGTCTGCCACAATGTCTAGCTATTTTTTTTGGTTGTAATTGTCATTGTTGTTTGGCAGACCTGGGCTGAATTCGAACCTGCCAGCTCTAGTGTATGTGGCTGGCACCCTAGCTGCTGAGCCACAGTTTGGCACCGAACCACAGTTTGGTCCTTTCAGAGAGTCTGAGGGAGATCTGTCCCATGCCTCTGGCTTCTTTTGGTTGCTGGCAGTCTTTTGCATTCCTTGGTTCCTTGGTTTACAGAGACATCACCCCAATCTGTGCCTCCATAGAAATCACAAGTCATTCTCGTTGTATTTTCTGTGTGTCTATTTCCCTCTACTTAAAAGGAGGCCAGTTTTTGGATTAGGCTCACCCTAATCCAGCATGATCCCATCTTAACTTGATTAAATGTACAAAGACTATCATCCCCAATAAGGTTACATATATAGATAGTGGGAGATGAGGACTTAGACGTAGCTTTACCAAAGGCACAACATAAACCATGACACCAGGGTACAGGTGCACAGCAGGACATGTGTGACTTGTGTCAGGTTCTGTCAAGTTTCACATCAAAGGTTGTGATTCATCCCCATACATGAGGCCAAAAAGTACCCACATGTGAGGTCCAGCTCTAAAAGTTAGTGGGGGGTGAGTGGAAAGGAAGCCAAGAAAATAGTGAGAGAGCCCACACAGAATACTAGTAACTCTTGGAATGGGCAGAGTATAGAAGTGAAGACTGGAAAACAAAAACAAAGAAATGAAAGTCTGCGGTGGGTCCCTTGCTTGTTCTCAATCATTGCCCTTCCCTGAGCCCACCTCCTTGCTATGGCTTCAAGAGCAGAGCGTCTTTCCCAGACTTTGATCATGTGACTTGCATGAGACAATGCAATGGAGATGAAGGGATAGGGTATCAATTCCAAATCCTAAAAGACCTGAAATGCTTCTAATTTCCTCCTGAATTCTGCTATTGCCATGAAAAGAAGTCTTATGGTACAAAGAGAATAAAAACATGTACAGCAGAACTGCATCGACTTCTCCACATCCTGGTCCAGAGGGCTGAAACAGTTGTTCATGGATGAAGATTCTCTGGAATATCTGGGAGAATAAAAAATGCCTCTTGTTTTAAGACACTGAACTTTGGAGTGCCTAGTCATGTAAATTTATCACGACAAATGCTACAGGCATAGAGGGAAACTTAAGAATTTTTTTAAGTTATCTGGAATGCTTAAAATTAGGGAAAAAAAGATAAATGAGACAGTCTATAGAAGAGTGTACTGATATGGCTCCTCATGGGTTAATGTCACACAATTGCATGAAAGAGTCAACATTAAGGGATATAATTCTAGGGAATCAGGAAAATTAGGGCATATTGAATTGGAAAAAGTGCTAAAAATTAAAACTGCAAAAAAAGGTGAAGTTATTTTCTCATGGCGGAAAGAGAGAAAGAAAGAGAGAGAGAAAGAGAGGTCTTATATCTCTTCCCTTTTACAAGGACACTAGTTCTATCAGGACCAGGGGTCCAGCCTATGATCTCATTTAATATTAATAATTTCCTTAAAAACCCTATATTTAATATAGTCACACGGGTGGTTAGGGCTTTATCTTATGCCATTTACTGTCACTTACAAAAGAATACCTGAAATTTATGAAAAAAAATTTCTTACAGTTCTAGCTACTTTTTTTTTTGCTATTTTACAATAGCAAAATTTTTGATATTATTAAATACTAATATTTAATACTGGTCTTACTGTATAAATGAAGAAGTTAAAATATTTTATACACGTGGGAAAGGAGAGATTTATTTAAAGGTTAATAATTATGGTGATTCAAGAGAGGGAACGTAGAAAGCCAGAGTACATATCCCCAATGTAGAATGATAGTTTTTAAAAACAGAGAAAGTAAAGCCTGGACTTAACTTATCTTCCAGATTATCAGCAAAGTCCATTGTTTTGGAGATAAGGATACTGAGGTGCAAAAATTTAAGTTGACTTGGGCCTGGCACAGTGGCTCACACCTTTAATTCTAGCACTCTGGTAGGCCAAGGCAGATGGATTGCTTGAGTTTAGGAGTTCGAGCCCAGCCTGAGCAACAGGGAGACCCCATCACTAAAAATAACTGGGCCTTGTGGCAGTCGCCTATAGTCCCAGCTACCTGGCAAGAGGCAAGAGGATCACTTGAACCCAAAGAGTTTGAGGTTGCTGTGAGCTATGATACCATTGAACTCTACCTAAGGTGACATAGTGAGACTGTCTAAAAAAATTGAATTGGCTTGCAAGTCACATATACAGAGAATCCATTTCCACCTCTGCAACCCACAGATGCAATCTTGAGCAGATATAATGGCAATAACAACTATTTCTAGACTACCAGTTTTCACTTATAAATTAGGATGAACTAGCATGAACTGAAGGTTAATAAGAGTTTACATTCTAATGGAGTCTGCAACTTGACCAATGATAAGTAAAGGTATAAAAAGTACTGTCAGTAAGTATATAGAAGTTAGAGTCACAAAAGCTATGATTAATTAAAAGTCCACTTACATTAAGAATTAAAGCCTAGTTTCTTCAAAACATTACAAAGTTATTTATTTGAATATCTTAGATATTTGCTGTCCATTTCTTTCTTTGTCCAGTGGAGATCTGTGTAAGTCCTGAGTCTGTCCTGGGCTCCATCTTGCACAATGGAAGAAAATAAGAGGAAATGCTTAAACATAAAGAGAACAAATGGGGGGGGGCACTGATTATAAAGAAGAACCAAAGTATAAAAAAAAAGAAAAGAAACCTGGAAATCTGGAAGTAGCTAATTTCAAGAATAGAAGCTTCATCCAGACTATTTTCATCTAATTTGGAAAGAGAATTTAAACTTCTTCAGGCCATTAAGTCACATATTTTTACCCATGCTGCCATACTTGGAAGTTAGAGGAAAATGGTCTCCTACAAAAGAGGAAATGACTCAAAGGACAAGTGAAGGAAGAGGCAAAAAGGACGGGGGAACATGACACACAGGGCTAGTGAATGGAATCCCTGGAGTCAGGGAAGGACAACTTCTGGGATGACAGGACTTTAGATCGTGTCAAAATTGTCACAAGAAGGCAGTAGCTCTGGGAGAAAAATTTTCATGGAGAAAAAAGAAGAAATTGTTACATGATTTATTATGACATACCTCCTGGAGTGAAGAAAACTTTTAAGAGGTACAGAAGGCCCCCTTCACCTGAAGGGAATACAGTCAAACACCCCCCTCAGTGGATGCCAGCATTGTGAATAGTACCAAACCCTCCACACACTGTTATCTCCTGTACACACATACCTATGACACATATGCACAGAAAGAGATTAACAATAGCTAATAACAACATTGAATAATTACTACTCTTCACTACTTTGGGACCATTGTTAAGTGAAATAGCAGTACTTAAACACAAGCTCAGAGTGAGTCTTCTAACTTAGAAGGCTACTAAGTGACTAACCTGGGTTGTAGCACCCTAAACAAAGGGATGATTCACATTCCCAGAGGCATGGAGGGGGAGATTTCATCAGGTTACTCAGACGGGTAGCACACAGTTTAAAACTTATGAATTATTTATTTCTAGAATTTTCCATTTAATATTTTCAGACTTCCATTGGCCACAGGTAACTGAACCTATGGAAAGTGCAACTGCAGAGAAGGGGGTTTGAATATTGTTTGTTATGGAAGATATGATGAAATATTTAGAAAAAGTCATTAGGATGAGTACATATAAGTTTAATAGAAAAGTGGCAATTATTACTTCCAGCTAAAATAAAAAAATTATAAAATTAAGAATATGCAATCATAATAAATTAATTGGCTCAGCAGTGAATAACATTTACTTATGTATAATGAAAGGAACAAGTATGATAGATTTTTTTTTTCCTATTGCCTAGAGTGACTTGGCATCAGCCTAACTCAGAGCAACTTCCAAGCTCCTGGGTTCAAGTCTTCTTCCTGCAACAGCCTCCCAATTAGCTAGGACTATAGGGACCTGCCACCATGTCCAGCTATTTTTTTCTATTTTTAGTACAAATGGGGTCTTGCTCTTGCTCAAAGTGGTCTCAAACTCCTGACCTCAAGGGATCCTCCCACCTTGGCCTCCCAGTATCATATATATTTCTTATGTAATTAGTTATGTAAAACTTTCATAAATAAATTAAAGTGAATCAGTATATCTCATATTAAATACCCTAATTAAATGAGGAAATTTTAAAATATAATTTTATAGAAGAGGTATAATTATTAAATACTTTAAATGAAATATAGGTGCCCACCAAAGCTCTTTGCAGCTGAAGGATAACACATATCATCTATTCATGGTGAGAAGGGCACTATTAAAATAGCTGGGTGTCTGGAGCAACTTAGATTTTCCTTGGCAGCCAAGAAGACTGCATTGAAAAGTTCATGGTGTATACTAATGGATATCTACTGAACTCAGTGGAAGAACTATGTGAAATGATGGAGTTACTGAAATTCTTTGGTGGGAGCTGAGCACCACATGTTACATGCACTAGATATGCCATACAAAGGGTAATGGAAACATGACTTACAAGAAAACGTTGGGGTAAAGCTATGTGCAAAATATGTATACTTTTATTGAATTTACTGGCTCATAATAAATTACAACATAAAAAATGAAATATAGGTGCATATATACATATCCACACATATACATTGTATACATACATGTTGTATATGGGTATATGTGTTGTTATTTTTTATCTACTTTCTGTCTCAAGGTATCTCTCCAGAAGATGGCTATAAACTCTAGCTCTGCCCTGATGGAAATCCAAAGGATTTGAACGTGTATATTCACAGTGGCCTTTTATGGAGACTTCTTTATCCAGGGGACAGCCCAATGCCTAAGTGTCCAACATAAGACCAGGTGTCCCCCAGACAGGAAACTCATTGATAATGGCAGGGCTCCATGCAACTCTCTTCTGACCTGTGTCCAGGTTATTTCTAAGGAGATCACCACTCTCTAGAAAAGCCATGACTTGGAAAGAAATTAGGCTCATGTGGCCGGCCGGTGAGACACAGAGCAGGCAGCACAACCAAACGCACGAAATAACACGTAACAGAAGCTGTTTATCACTTTCTGGTCCCAGAGAGAAGTGGGTGCCGTGGAGGGCTGATGGGATGATCTTGGGTACACTGTGTTTAATCAGCAGGTGGAGAGCAGAGACAGAAAGGGGAGGAGCCTTTGCAGGTCATCATCCAATCAGGTTTTTCCTAAGGAGTTTTAAGACAGGTGAATTTTGGGAAAGGCAACATTGGCTGGGAGGTGACTTTCTTCTATAATCCTAGCCCTCTGGGACTATAAGGCGGGAGGGTTCCTTAAGCTCAGGAGTTCAAAATCAGCTCAAGCAAGAGTAGGACTCTGTCTCTACTAAAAATAGAAAAATTACCTGGGTGTGGTGGTACAGGCCTGTAGTCTCAGCTACTGGGGAGACTGAGGCAGGAGGATTCCCTAAACCCAGAATTTTGAGGTTGCTGTGAGCTAAGGTGACACCATGGCACTCTAGCCTGGGCAGCAAAGTGAGACTCTGTCTCAAAAAAACAAAGCAAAACAAAACTGACACAAATTCCTAGGGACTTAGGAAGGGTCATTGCAGCAAATAACAAAGTTCATGTAGGATATGAGGGTCAGTGGGGTGAGCCTGGCAGATTGCATCTGTATGTCCCATAGTATAGGGGTATCAGGGGGCAAGTGTACAGGGCAAATCTCTGGATCACCACAGGTAGGAAAAGGTGAAGAAGTGGAAACTGTCCCAGGTGACTGTCTTTCTTTCATGAGACAATTCTGTCCAAAATTGATGCCAAGACAACATAAAATCACAAGCACCCAATACATGTGTAAGCCATGTAGATGCTGGTTCAAAACAGCTAGGTGTTTCCCTAGACATTACTCTGCTCATCTCATCCCAGAGCTTGACTGCCCATCAGACCCGGGTGCTGACAGATAACCAGTCACTCGCTATATTAACCACCACACCATCAGGGGCACACTGACTGTCTCTCCCAGGGAATCCCACTGGTTCCCCAACGGGTCCTAATCACGTGTTTCTTCTTTGTTTCCAGAATGACCTTTCATTAGCAAATCTTTTCACATCATGGACTTTTTTGGTAGATGTGGTTAGAATTAATTTGTCAAGTGTGATTCTTATTAAAATTTATTCTAAGAAGCCAATATCTGATTATTTTAGGCCAATTCAATGGAGAAGTGCTGAAATGTTCAGAGATTAAATATGGTAAAAAAAAAAAAAATAAAGGACACATTCTTGATTTTTTACCAAAGGGGCGAGGGAAGTCTGGAGTTTCAATCGACTTTGAATTTCCCAGCCAAAGGGATATTTTAAATTAATTGATATAAGACAGTAATGCTTTGTGCAGCTGTGTCTGAGCCATCATATAAGGAACTGCAAATACTTTGTAATAGGTGCTTATATTAATCTCTTGTCCCAATTCACCACAGGTCTGCTCTCTGGACCCCCACCTGTAGCAGGCATGGTTTCTTTTTTTAGCAGCAGACAGTAGGGCAAAAAGGAGTCATGTGGTTCCAGAAAGTTGTAAAGAATAATTAATGAGGGGCCGACATGGGGACCTGTTTTCAAATCACAGTTGACATAACTCTGTGTTCTGGGTGCACAGCTGAGATTTTTCCAAATAACAATAAATGTACCTTCTGTAGGTCCCTCCTCTGAGCAGTGAGCTGCCAGGGGTGATTACAGGGAACACTTTTCTTAGGGAGGCCAGACTTTCACATATCAAAACAGCCTTATAAGAGGTTTTATGCTTTTATAGAGCTCTTATTTTTAAATAGATTTTATGTCTATTGAGGGGCTAGACAAAATTTTATTTTTCAGACTATTTCCAAATCTATATTGGGGGCATCTATGTTTATCTATATTAGGAACATATACAAATTTATTTATTTTTGAATTAAACAATGTATTTTATTATATTCTTTTAAAATTGTTTTATTAAATCATAACTATATACATTTATGGGGTACAATGTCATGATTTGATATACAATATGGAATACTTAAATCAAACTGATTAATATAACAATCACCTCATTTACTTATTTTTTTTATGGTAAGACATTTACAGTTTATGCTTAGTTGTTTAGAAATATACCCTTGCGAGAAAAGGAGCTATGAGGACTCAGCATCAACTAGAGGGATTTCATTGCTAGAATGCAGCCGGGCTCCACCACACGCAGATATCCTCTAGAATTTGGAAAAGACAGAATAATGCTTCCAAAAATATGTTCTTGCCCTCATCTCCTGAATCTGTGAATATGGTACCTTCTACAAGAGGACTTGCTGATGTGATTAAGTTATGGTTCTTAAAATGAGGTCATCCGGGTGGGGCCAATCAATGCAGCTGGGCTCCACAACATGAAGTTATCCTCTAGAATTTGGAAAAGAACTGTAAAAATCAAGTGACGCAGATCCAGTGTAAGGGCAACGCGGTGGAGCTTTAGGTGATATATGCAGACAGAAGAAGTAAACTGTCCAGGAATTGGACCATTAATCTTCAGAAGGTTAAATTCTTAATTTTTGAAAAGGATATCGAAGAAATGAGAAGCAACTTTGCCTGACTGCTTACAAATTTGTGGCACATCTTCTTAACCACAGTGTGGCGCACGAGGTGTTATGCTTAGAGATGTTCACCTTGCTCCTGGAGAGACCAACAGATGATAGTGTCGAAGTAGCTATTGATTTTCTCAGGGAATGTGGCCTGAAATTAACACAAGTGTCACCAAGAGGAATCAATGCTATGTTTGAATCCTTCAAAACATTCTGCATGAGTCTTAAATTGATCAAAGAGTTCAATATATGATTGAAGTAATGTTTGCTGTATGCAAGGATGGATTCAAGGACCACCCCATTATCCTAGGCAGACTTGACCTAGTGGAGGAAGAAGATCAGCTCACACATGCTTCCTTTGGAGGATGACTACAATCCAGAAGATGTTTTTAATGTTTTCCAGATGGATCCTAATTTTACGGAGAATGAAGAGAAGTACAAAAGTATTAAGAAGGAAATTCTTGATGAAGGAGACAGTGATTCAAACACAGACCAAGATGCTGGAATGAGTGAGAAAGAAGAGGAGGAAGAGGGAGAAGAAGAAGATGAAGGACACAAAGTAACTATTTATGACAAAACAGACATGAATCTGGTCTCATTTCATCGTACAATTTTTCTTGTTATTTGATCAAGTTTAGATTTTGAAGAATGTGCTCACAAATTGCTGAACATGAAATTCTCAGAAAGTCAAACTAAAGAACTCTGCAGCATGATTCTTGATTGCTGTGCTCAACAAAGGACATATGAGAAATTTTGGGGATTAGCTGGGAGATTTTGCAGGCTCAAAAAAGAGTACATGAATCTTTTGAAAGTATATTCAAAGAACAATATGATACCATCCATTGGTTAGAAACAAACAAACTGAGAAATGTTGCTGAGATGTTTGCTCACCTTTTATACATGGATTCCCTTCCCTAGAGTGTTCTCAAATGTATAAAACTGAGCGAAGAAACCACCACATCATCCAGTAGGATTATGGTAAAAAATCTTGTTCCAGAAACTATATGAATACATGGGTCTCCCTAACCTTAAAGCAAGGTTAGAGGATAAAACTCTACACCCATTCCTTGAAGGACTATTACCCCAAGAAAATCCAAGTAACACTTGGTTTGCCATCAACTTCTTTACTTCAATAGTTCTTGGGGGTTTAATGGATGAATTGCGTCAGCATCTCAAAAAATATGCCAAAGGTCATCGTGGCACAGGAACAAGATGCTGAGGCAGGCATTGTGGTGGGTGCCTGTAGTCTCAGCTACTTGGGAGGCTGAGGCAAGAGAATTGTGTAGGCCCAGGAATGGAGGTTGCTGTGAGCTGTGACGCCACAGCACTCTACTGAGGGTGACAGAGTGAGACTCTGTCTCTAAAAAAAAAAAGTAGATACATTGATTAGGAGCCAAGAAACAAATGATAGAAAACATGAATGAAGAAAGAAGACTACAACAAAGGCACTAGGAAACAAAGCCTGAGAGAGACAGGCTGTCAGAAAAACAGAGATCGAATTTCAGGAAATTCAAAAGGGAGAGATCCCATAACAAAGCCCATGTCAGACAGAAGTGTCCCCCTGAACAAAATAATGACAGTAGAGTTGCAAATGACAGAGATCAGGAAATGCAGAGAGATTTGGAGACTAAGCATGGTGATCACAAAAAGAAAAGAGAGAGAAGAAATTATTTTTCTGAAAATGAGAAGCACAGACATCAAAATAAGGACAGTGGCTCACCACCAGTGGCTGAAGCGGCTAAGGCACCAGCCACATACACCTGGACTGGTGGGTTCAAATCCAACCTGGGCCACCAAACAACAATGATGTCTGCAACCAAAAAATAGGCAAGCATTGTGGTGGGCACCTGTGGTCCCAGCTACTTGGGAGGTGGAGGCAGGAGACTCACTTGAGCCCAGGAGTTGGAGGTTGCTGTGAGCTGTGACGCCACAGCACCATACCTAGGGGGACAGCTTGAGGCTCTGTCTCACAAAAAACAAAAACAAAAACAAAAACAAAACAAAACAAACAAAAAAAAATGAGGACAGTGACAATTTTAGAAGAAGAGCGAGATCAAAGTCAAAAGAAACATATAGAAAGCCTTCAGGCTCTGGAAGTGATGAAGATGGCTATGAGATGATGAAGAGAGGCATTGGGAAAAATTCAGCAGACACGCTGAACATTCCAGAGAATTAAGGAAAAATCAGGATTGGCAAAGAGAGAAGTCTCCCACAAAGCAAAAACAATTGTACAAAATGACATAAACTGGGCATGCCTTATATTAGGTTGAAACAGATTATTTTTTATATTGATTGGTGAATTTTGTAGAGAATTCTTATATAAAGGACTGATTTGTATTTGTAAATTTTAAAATGTTTGCTTTATAACTTGTTTTATAACTGATACACCTCAAGGCCCTCCCTATAAAATTGTTTGCACAGAATAGTTTCACCAGAAAAGGATGTAAGTTTTGCTTATATTTTGTGAATAAAATGATCAAATACTCATTGAAAAAAAAAAGAAATTTACCCTTGCGTTGTGCACATAAGTCGAGATAATAATAAAGGACCAAATTGGTAGGTTCATGGAGATTAGAGTCACTTAGGATTCCAGAATAACTCAGGCATTGGTATAAAGGACTAGACAAGTATATGGCTGAGAGTGTTGTAGGAAAGGTCACAAAAGAATCAGACACCTCAGAGTAAGGTGAAGGTCAGCATGTAGGAACAAATGATGGGGTTGAAAAGAGCAGGAGGAGGATGATACATTCTATAACTGAAGGTCCAGGTGAGGTGAGACACATCCGTCATAACAGGGGTGTTTGAAACATCATATGATGTGATTATGCCAAGGCCTTTCCACAATGCCTCATGTATACCAAGCACTCAGGAAATACTTTCTGAGGGTCTCTGATGGGGCAGGGACTCTGCTCAGTGCTTTTTAAGAAACTCATTTAATTTTCAGAAAAACTGCACAAGAGAGATTTACAGATGAGGAAACTGAGAATGAAGAGGTGAATTGCTTGCCCAAGGTGACATAGTCCCTAGCTGGGAGTCCATTATAAGCTGCTAGTCTTTTCTATCTCTTTGTTAGCCACTATTGTTAGTTAATGCTAATTGGCTATTATTATTAGCTGTCATTATTGTTTGTTAATATGCTATATTCCTGCTCTGCATCACCTTTCAATGCTAGCTATTATTAATAGTAGCAGAGAAGTATTATGATTGTACAGTTTTTGAGGGACCTAGGATCTGGAATTAAGGCTATCAGGGTTCAGATATTTTTCTTCTTTTTCCTAACTGTTTTAAAGCCTAAACTTTGTTAATTAACTGTTTTCAGCCGGTCTTGTCATCTGAAAAATGGGGATCATACTAGTACTGTTATAATTAGGGCATTTCGTGGACTTGTCTTAAATCCTTTCCTCTTGGGTACATGGAAGGATGGCATTTCATCCTCTCTGAAGGTAGCATGGCCATGTGACTTGCATTCAGCTAATGAAATGTAAGTGGAAGCCATCAACATAACTTCCAAGAAGATGTTTTAAGAGCCAGTGAATTACATCCCCTGTTCCTGCATTGGCAATCACAATGGAGGGTTGTCATCTGAGTCGCTGAGTAACTATATTGAGCAGAGGCCTCCTACAACTCATGATGGGCCTGTAATGTAAGCAAGAAGTAAGTCTTGGTTAATTTTGCACTTGAGATTCTGAGGTATTTATTCTTGTGGCCTAATCTAGCCCATCCTGGTCTAGCTGTAGCATAACCCACTCAGTCAGGACTGGTTAAGTTATGGTATTATAATAAACAACCCTTCCAATGACATTATGTAGCTTATGCTATAGGTACATCGGGGGTTGACTGGGTGCTTTTCTCCAAGTCATCCTCATTTAGGTACATAGTGGCCTGAATGAGCTGCCATCTTGAAACTTCCCAGGTTGTCATGGCAAAGCAGATTTGACTCATTAGGCTTCTACCTGCAAATAATGCACATACTTTAGGGAGATACCTGTAGCTCAAAGGAGTAGGGCACTGGCCCCATATGCCACAAGTGGCAGGTTCAAACCTAGCCCTGGCCCAAAAAATTGCAAAAAAAAAAAAAAAAAAAAAAAAAAGCACATATTTGGGCTCTACCTAACTACAAGTTCAGAGAATAGTGATCCTATCTTTATTTTAGAGAACTAGAAGTACCTGGTGAACAGCACTGATATGTTACTTACAAATGTTACATCTTCTCTGTGTGTCTCTATCATCCAACACATGTATTATCTATATTGCCAACCTTACATTTATGTGTTTATGTGTAAATATTTATAAGCAATTGATACCTTAGTTCCAGGGTTTAAGGGATACTTAATCAAATCTGTCCAGATAAAATTTTCTTTGGGTCCCAAACAACTTCTTTTTACTTGTATAGAAATTATTTATTTGGAAAGAAGAGATTGTGATTTCTGTCTTCTGGAATACTTAGTTATATCAGAGCCCTTAGTTACGTCAAGGCCAATATTAACCATTAGTTCCTTTTTACTTCAGGTTCCAGGGTATTTAGAGGGATATCAACAGAGCTTCTTTTTCTCCAATTTTCATTTATTGAAGAAATGCTCATTGTGGCTGTGTTATAAATGCAAATTATAATCATTTTGTATATTGCCTACCATGTGTACCTTGTTACCACTCTGCAATGAAATGACTGCACAAATTATTCAATGTGCAAGATTGACTTATTAAAGTTTGGCTTGATTTCAAATCTAAACCTTATTTCTTTAAGCTCAAACTTCTTGGTTGATTGTGCAAGCGCATGGCTACTACTCATTTGATTAAAATATAGAAGAAGAAAAATAGAGGGAACTGTCTCTGATACCATTAATATAATGTCTCAGTTTGATGATGAATTCATCTAGTGTCTGAATGAGTTCCCCTAGATAGCCATTCATCTGGAACTTTCAATAATGTCACTGTAATGCCTGCACTCAGAAGTCTAAAACCAGCTGAAGCCCAACCAGCTTGCCTGCATAGAAAATTGAATTCTTCTGTCTAGAATACACCAGGGACAAGCAGAATGTGAAGATCAATGCAAATTAATGGCATATTGCTTGATACAGATTAAAACAGACAGAAGCAATGTAGTCTCTTAGGGTTAATCAGGGCCGTAACAGCATCCGGATTTTTTTTCTCAAATCCAACTTCAGTCTTCTTTCTATGAGTTATTGTTGCTGTCCAGGAAGCCCCTGCTGCCTGGCAGTGAGAGAGGCACATGTGGTTTTGGAGTTAACAAAAGGGAATAGCATCTGTGCAACCAGTGTTTATCAAGGTCTCATAATGTTTCTCAGTCAGTGTGTATCTGCAAAAAGTCCTGTGACGAGAGTTCAAAATCGATCTCAGGTGTCTAGCAACAAAATGTATTTCCCTCTTGACTTTGTTGCTTGGAAGTTGAGAGATGAATCTGTGGCACAGTATTTTTGGAGAATTTAGAACATTTTTGAGTACTCTGTTCAGCCCTTGCTATGCTTCATCTTACCTCATGCACTATCTTTGAAAAATTGTTTTAATGTGTTTTATTCTTTTTTACTGTGTGTGTTCTGCTGTGTGTGCTGCTTCTAGACCAGGCAGGGATTGAATGAATTCATAAATTAGTTTGCTGACATTCTTATGTATAAATACCAATCTTTAAAGTTACAATTATGGGACAAAAACTTGCCAGAGGCCAAAATATCTCATAATCTTCAAGATACATAAACCTACAGTGATTGATGAAGATCTCAAAATGGAATCTGCTTGGATTGACTGGTGACCAATCTCAGGCTATTTTGAGCCAGAAATGCATTATTTCTCTAGGAAATAATAGGAAAACCAAGCAAAACCTAGAGAAAACAAAAAGGTCAACAGATCCAGATAAAAGCAAATAACACATACACACACATACACATACACCCACAAACAGTTCAAAGTATAAGTAGAAACATTTCCTTGAGCATCAGCTTTGAATGTCAAAACCAGAGTTTCATTGTGAGGAGTGATGGGGAATCCTTAAGAACATTAATGAACTTCTTGCATCTCAGGGACCTCACCACCACTGGGGTTTTGGTGCAGAGTCACTGACTTGCATAGAGAATAAGTTGGGTTGGGGGACAGAAGCTGTGTTTCAGTGGTGGTGGAACATTAATGAACTTCTTGCATCTCAGGGACCTCACCACCACTGGGGTTTTGGTGCAGAGTCACTGACTTGTGCAGAGAATAAGCTGGGTTGGGGGACAGAAGCTGTGTTTCAGTGGTGGTCTATAGCGACCTGTGAAAACTACACTGTGGGGAGGCAGGAGACATGGGCTGTGTGTGCTGCTCCTAGAGCATGTGGGGCTCAGGTCCCAGGCTGGGGGCCTGTCTGCCTGGTAATCCCGAACATGTAGGGATATCCAAAGGCTCCCTAGAGATAATATGAGGGTCAGAGACTCTGACTGGGGACCAGTGTCTGGGGGCAGTGTAGAAGAGGAAGATATTTTGGACAAACCAAGTGGCTGTGGCCTGTCATGTGTGTGTCTGTGTATTGGTAGACCTCTATACCAAGATGGAGCTGTGATTATGGAAGGAGGCAGAATTGTGATACAAACTCTTGTGAGGATACTTTCCATTATTCAGGGTTTGAGAGATAGCCTAGCAGTTCTTGATCCAAGCACTTTTAAAAGAACTTTACATATAAAATATTAGCTCACTCAATTTTTTTAGTTTCATGATACTATTTTAACTCCCATTTGAAAGAAGAGAAAATCGAGGCATAAAATACTTGAATGATTTCTAAATCTTGAGAAGTGGGATTTGAATCCAGGTAATGGGACTTAAGACTTGCCCATCACATCGCATTGGTTGTGCTGTTCTGAATCTCTGCACAGGGTATCAGAATGTACTTCTAGGGTCAGGAAGATCTTCCAGTAATAGCCAGAGGCTGTTCCCCTTCATGATCATCACCTAACATCTAGGTTCTATTTTTGAGTTCGAGTCTCAAAAAAAATTAATTCACTTTATTTTGTTCAAAACATCTGTGGAGACTTACTGATTTCAACTTCCAGATGACTGGCCTATGAAGATCACATTTATCTACTTCTCCATCTTGGGGAGCAGAAATTGGGTGTTGGTCTTTTTTTTTTACATAAGTTGACTCCCTTCCTTTGCAGTGAACATCGTGGCAATAGGTGTGGCATATTTTGTCAAGTTTCTAAATAATAGTAAGTTTCTTTTATCCTTCTCCCCAAATATGGGCCCTCACATATATAACGCAGGAAGAGCACAAGTGATTCTTTGCAGGACAAATTAAATCTGCCTCTCTCTGTTAAAACAAAATTCAACAAAACATTGCACCAGCTTCATAGTTAAGCTTTCAGAAATTGAACTCATTAGAGTGCCTAACTACTGACATTGCCACCAATTATCTCACGACTCTTGGAACCTTGCTTTTGTCACAGGAGATCATGACCAGACAACTGCCTCCCTGGTGGGGGACTATCCCTCTGTAAAAACTCACTATAAAGACGATCTGCAATATGCTCCAATTACAATTGACAAGGTATCAGAAGACAATCTATTGCCAGGTAGGAATACTGAATGCTTTAGTTCCGCCATTTGAAAAGGGTAGAAGACAGGAATTAATAATTTTGTCCAATAAAATATCTTTATTCTAAAGTAAACAATTGAAGGCGCATGTGAGAAGAAAATAAAAAAAGAAAATAAGATGGCTGTACCCCTAATTGTTTAGTTCTAGATTTTCCCTCCCTCCCTCTCCCTTCCCCTTTCCCTCTCTTCTTTTTCCTAAAACTACTCTAGATCTGTCTCTTTCCATGTTTACTTCAAATTGTTTTTGTCTTCCCCAGAATTCAGGATTGCAATTAAACTTATAATGGAGACTTAAGATATGTCAATTGCCTAGGAATTCTAATGGCAATTAAAATATCAGGAAAAATTTAAATTTCAACTGAAGAAAAAGAAAAGGAAAAACAGTATCATTAAAAAAATCTGCAGTGACATTTTAAAGCTGGAAACAAAACTCTTCCTAAATCTCACGGGTAATTTGTTGTGCGTGGAAAGACCTTTACAAATGAAATGTCATGGAGGACAAGGGCCCACCTGCTTAGTGCAGACCAGGCAGGTTTTCAGAGTCTTTAGGCCACAGTGCTGGGCCCTCAGGGGAATGAGGATTTACATATGGGTTGTACCTTAGGGACTATATCAGTCAGGCTTTAGCCAGGAAAATGGGGTAACTCTGAATTTTAGTAAAAACAAGTTTTGTTGTGGGACTTTCTTAAATGTGGCAAGAACCCAAGTACAGATCTGGAAGAATCAAAGGAATAGCCGCTAACTTGTGGGATGGCAGCACTGGTGTGGGTGATGGCAGAGCGGGCAGGAACTTTCTGTAAACAAGGGCAGGGGGCTGTGCAAGTGGGAGGATCAGAGTATGTGCAGAGGGGTCTATGGGAAGCCATTGCTGCTGCCTAGGTCTTGCCTCTGTGTGTCCACAGCTGCGCATCTGCTGGGCATCTGGGGGTGGACCTGGGCTGCTATTGGCCAGCAGGACCTGAAGGGAGGAAGAAGAGCAGGAAAGGGGGCAGAGGAGACAGACAGCTGAACTGGCTCTGCACTGTGACCTTTGGAGAGGAAGGCTCCATGGTGCTTCCTCCTTCTAAATCCCCTCCATGCTCTCCCTTCAGCCAACTCTTACTGAGGCCAGACAGAGGATTCTGAGAAACATAGTTAACACCTAGCTGACAAAACGCAACCCAACACTCCGACTATACGTGTACAACAGCTTGTTTACTCTTAAGTTTTCTGGCTCTTTAGTTTTTCAGTAAATACTGAGTACTCATCACTATTCTAAACATTCTTATATCACAAAAAAGTATGCTTTTGACCTTTAAGGAGCTCACAGTCTAGTTAGCAGAGAGAGAAAGAGAGAGAGAGATGTGAATAAAAACAAATAGACAACAGCAACAACAAAAAAACCCAGTGCATTTAAGGTGATAAATGTAGATTTTAAATATGAGAAAAGATATTTAGGAAAAACAAACCAGAGACTCTATGTAAGGGAGCCAGAAAAGGTTTTTTTCTGGGGAAAAATAGGAGCTAATATCACCTAGAAATTCAGCTCCTAGGCTTACCCAAGAGAAATTTGTTAATATTTACACAAAGACTTGTCTATAGCATCATTATAAATAATAATCCAAGATTAGAAATGAAGCAAATGTCTATCAACCAGTGAATAGATAATCACAATTTAGTGTATCGATACACTGAGTTGCTTTGTTATGCACAGCCCTTGTCTAGGTCTGGAATGTGTGGCAGAACTCAACACGACAGTGGTACCTGAACTGCTCTGTACTTATAAACTAGACTATGGCAGAAATTACGAACATCACCCCTCCATGACACATCTCATTTCCTTGTGGTCTTGGAAGTTGGTGGGTGAGGTTTGCCACTTTTTAAAGACTGGGAGGAATGAATGGGCATCAGTCTTTGAAGAGCCTGTTCCCAGTGATGCAGCAGCCTTCCTGATGGCAGAATTTGGCTCATTACCTGTAATGACTTTTGTGACTTAGCAATTTCAGCAAAGTCCCCATCTGAGCCAAGTGAAGGCTGCTATTCAGAGAGTAGATTGATGCCACCACATATGGCATCAATATTCTAGGTAATGAGAGTTTTCCACCCAGAGACCACTGGTAGAAGTCATAAAAACAGTGGTGCCCCCTTTGTTGACAGACCCTAACCTATGTCCTTCTCAGCTCTACTAATCCCCCACCTCATAAAGAAATTATCTAAGAGGGTTTATTAAGGCTTTGGGTATCCTCATAAAACAGTCCTGGGATGGCAGAAAGAGGGTACTGATGGATTGTCCATTATCAGCTGTGTGTGGGATCTGCAGAAAGAGCTGATGCTTGTTGCATCTCATGATGGAAGGCCAGAGATGCTTAATTACACTGAAGCACTATTATCCCCACAGCATTTCTGTTATCACTATAAACACTTGAAGTCTTTAGGATGAACTGCTCTGACTCGATAGTGGTAATTGCCTGGAAAGAAGCATTTAAAACACTCTCTGCTTGTACATTTGCACTTGTCTTGGGATCCCAAGCATTCCTGTCTACAACCATCTGATGCCATCTCAGTGCAGAAAGAGCATCCAGCCTGGGTCCTGTGCAACTCAGCCTCACTCACCTCCCAGAATCATCTGGCTTGGGAACTTACATCCCTGGTACCCTGCCCTTTCCTATTTCCCAAACAAATCAAGGGCACTCTGCTGGGAGTGATTTTCTATTTGCTGTTCTCTCAACTTGGAGTCTCTGCCCTCTAGTTGATTATAAGTCTGGCTCTCCTTTTACCTCTTAATGTTCATAGGAAATATCACGTCCTCTAGAAGGCCTCCACTCCTCACTAGAATTTTATTCATGCTTCTCTTTTACATCTCTTTTGCAGCTGGCAAAACCTCAGAGGTAGATGGGGAGGTGGGCAAACTCTACTGTGGGAAAGAAGGAAGATTCAGACAGGCCCTGCTTGGAGGCCATTGCCATGAACAGCTGAAGGCAGGCTGACCAGGTTTGGGTCATCCCGTGGATTAGGTGATGAGGGTATATTTGGCTTTCTCCAGTGCTCATGTTGGAAACTGACTCGAAAAATTAGGAAAGCTGTCAGTTACTAATCAAATCTTGGTCATCTGGGGCCAGTTGCTACAGATGTTGTGTAGCAATCTAGACTGGTTGCTTCAGGTTTGGGGTCAGAGTTCTATTTTTATATATGTTCTGCTCACTATCTACTTATACGTTTGATCTCTTAGAAGCCACTCCCTGCCTATTTGTTACATTGGGGTCTTCCCACACTTTGGTTTTACATCTGACATTCATTTTCCTGTCTATTTTCCTATCTTCCTTCCCTGTTTCTTTTGGGCCTTACCTCATCATTAGACAGAGAATTTGTCTAAAATGTCTTTTTATTAACTGGGCTCACACAACTGTCATGCCTACACTTCCTGTAGCTTTATCCCATTGTTCCAATGTGATGTGTACATAGACACTAGCCTGTCTCCACGTTCAATATTCACATCTTTCCTCCTTATTACAAATCCAGGCTTCCTTCTTATTAGATCCCCACTTTGCAGGGATCTCTTTACTTTCTTTGTTGGGGTCATACCCAACTGTGACTCTTCTCTGTAAGGTGCACACCACACTACAGGATGTAGTCTGTTCTACAACACAATATCTCTACTCTATCCCTTACTTCTAGCTCAATAGTTGTTACTGAGAATCCCCAGATTATGGTTAACTTCAGAGGCCAATATGTTTTCTTTCCTGTACCTCTCTTACCACCAAAAGTAAAATTGTCCCAAAAGGGGGAGAAATGGAAGTTGGCATACTTCACTATTACATTTCTTTTAATATGTGAGGTTCTGTGATTCCCCATTAGACATTAAAACAGTCAGTGGTCTTCTCTCATTCACTGAAGATTTCTTTTCTCAGAGGTCTTTCTTTTTATAGCTGAGTTGAAACAGAATGGAGAAAAATAATCTGTACACTGTTAGAAGGCAAAAGCTTTTGTAGAAAAAAATCCAATGCAATAAAGGTTCAGGATTCCCCACAGCACATCTCATCCCCTAGGTTTAAATGGCTTATTGTCATGGTTGGCTAATTTTCTGAGTGTGACTTAGTCATAATTATCTTGATGAAGACTGTCTATCTGCTCTTTTTCCTCTTTAGAGTGTGAAAAATTGGAGGATAGGGACCAAGTCTGATATAGTTTATTTATGGAGCCAAGTCAGGGCAGGATCATCTCAGCACTTAAATGCTGTTGATAAATAATGCATACAATGGAGCTCTGGTTAGGAATTGAATTAAACCTGAGCTCAAATGTGCTCTCCTTCTGGTTATATCTGCTTCATATCCTAGCAAAATACATCAGTGAAGTTCAATATCAGTGACTGGAGGAGAGAAAAACAAGCCCCAAAGAATTGAAATGTGTGCATTCTGAGCTATGGAGAATCTTTGCCCTAGGAACATAAATTTTCAGCTTGATAAAAGGTTTTTATGGCAGGCACAACATTTGCCTTCTTCCAGTTGAACTGGAAAGGCAAAGATGGCCTTCTAGGGGAGGCTGATAATTGCATTCTAAGCACCGTGTGTGTGAGTTTATAGCTTGCACTCCCGACAGAGCTATGTGTGAGACAGCCTATGAAGAAGACATAGGAATCCCCACCCTCAGTGAACTTATAGTTTATCAGACATGGTGAGAAGTAGACACAAACTGTAGTGAAAGATACTTCTTTTTTTAGAAAGTTATCAAACATAGAGCAAAGTAGTTTTAAAAATTCAAGACACTGAAATCAATTTGGGATACATTGGAAAAGTCTTTAGGAAGGAGATGTCATTTGTTGAAAATGTTAGAGAGATGAAGGAATGTTGTGGATAATATTAGGAATGGCCTTTTAGGCAGAGAGAACAGGGTAAACTGATCCAAAAAGGATAAAAAAAGTGTGGATTCTGACAAAAAGAAAGATAAATACTACAGGGTCCTTGGACCAGAAGCATCAACATCACTGGGGGGTTGTTAGGCCAATTTTGTAGCCCAAGCTTGACCTTATAGATCAGAATGTCTGGGTTTGGGTCCATAAGTCTGTGTTTTAGTGAGTACTTCAGGTAATTTTGATGCATGTTAAACTTTGAGATACTCTGTTCCAAAACAGGACTAAGCTTCTGGGAGCGGATAGGAAGCTGTGTTTTATTCTTCCCTTCTGCTTCCTCTCAGAATCTTTCTTTGATGTTGTCCTCCCATTCATTATATTCTTCACAAGGGTTTATAAATTTAGCTAAGTCCCTCTCATTCTGAAAACCCTCTCCCTTGTCCCCGCGTTTCCTCCTCATCCTTTATCCAAACTCTCCCCTTAATCAGCTAACTTACACTGCTGAGGTTTGGGTCCCCTCTCACTCCTCTTTGCAAACCTATCTTGCTAATGTCAGCAAACATCTCCTACTACAAAAAGTGTCGCCACCCTCACCTCACCCAGCCTGACTTTTGCTTCTCATGACATTGCAGATTGTCCTCTCCTTCTTGAAATGTAACACTGCTTTGATTTCTCAGCATACACTTTCCTGGTGATCGTGGGTGTACCAGCTTGTTCTACTTTCAATTTAGGACCTCTCTGCCTTCTGTTCACACTTGGTATTCCTCAGTATCCCCTTCTGAGACTATGTTTTTCTTATTAGCCTTCCCTTGGTGATTTTATTCATCCCCGTGGCTGCTAATATCCCATATGTGATAGTGAACCCTAGAACTGTCCATCTAGCTCTGACTGCTTTTCCAGACTTTAGACTTGTATAAATATACTAAATATGTCTCTTTGATGCACTTCTCACCTTCTCCCTCTAGTGGGTCCCTACACTCGTAATTATTGAAACCAAGTATGTCTCAGGCTGGAGCCTCTGCTAGATGTTAAGGATTTCAGGGCCAGGTGTGGTGGCTCCAGCCTATAATCCTAGCACTCTGGGAGGCTGAGGTGGGAGGATCTCTTGAACTTTGGAGTTCAAGACCAACCTGAGCAAGGGCAAAACCCTGTCTCTACTAAAAACAGAAAAAGTAGCTGGGCGCTGTGGCAGGTGCCTATAGTCCCAATTACTTGGGAGGCTAAGGCAAGGGCAGGGGCCCTTAAACTTTTTAAACAGGGGGCCAGTTCACTGTCCTTCAGACCGTTGGAGGGCTGGACTGTGGGGCCCTAGGACAAGTTGGCTGCTAAGCAGGACAGGCAGCGGCAGCAAAAACACCCGGCAGGCCAAATAAATGTCCTAGGTGGGCTGCATGTGGCCCACAGGCCATAATTTGAGGATGCCTGGGCAAGGGGATTGCTTAAGCCCAGGAGTTTGAAGTTGCTGTAAGCAAGGGTGATGCCAAGATATTTTAGCCTGGGCAATAGAGAATTAGTTGGGCATAGTAGCAGGTGCCTGTGGTCTCAACTATTCAGGAAGCTGAGGCAGGAGGATTGCTTTAACCCAGGAGTTTGAGGTTACTATGAGCTAGGCCACTCTAGCTTGGGACAGCAGAGTGAGACTCTATCTGTAAAAAAAAAAGGAAGATTTTAGTCCTGAACATCATCTGCTTAACTTTTCCTAAATTCATCCATCCTCTGATTTCCATCCCTGACACCCTTGCACAAATTCAGGCTAGAATCACTTTTTTTTTTTTTTTTTTGAGACAGAGTCTCACTATGTCACACTTGGTAGAATGCCGTGGCTTCACAGCTCACAGCAACCTCAAACTCTTGGGTTTACATGATTCTCTTGCCTCAGCCTCCCAAGTAGTTGGGACTACAGGCACCTGCCACAACACGCGGCTATTTTTTAGTTGTAGTTGTCATTGTTGTAGCAGACCTAGGCTGGGTTCAAATCTGCCAGCTCTGGTGTATGTGACTGGTGCCTTCGCTGCTGAGCTACAGGCACCAAGTCTAGAATAACTTATAATCAGGACCACTTTTACAGCTGACTTCCTTGTCCTTGACCTGTCTTGTATCCTTAACTTCTGTATTTCTAACAACCTTCAGAATAGTCTACAAGAATATTACTATACCATCCTCTGGTCCAAGCCTACTAAAGCCTCTTTCCCTGCACATTAAGTCCCAAGAACCTTAAAAAGAACCCATGGCCTTCCTTTACTTACCTGTTACTTTTGTGTCTTTCACCATCCCCTAGATTACCATTTATGATCTCGCAGTAGTCATCACATTGAAAGTACTTCTTGTCTTCCTGTCTCTATATTGTCAGTTTTATCAGGTTTGCTGCTTTCCAATTCTTTCTCTGAGTAACTTTTACTCAGCCACTGAGATCTGACTTGAGTGTAGCATCCTCAAAAGCAGGCTGAGTCAATGACATCACTGTGTGTTTTTGCATCATTCTGTGAACGAGACGAGCGTCATGCTTAGTCCACTGCACTGCTATTTCCTGTGCTTGTCTCCTGTGGCCCTGAAGTCCTCAAGGGCAAGAACTGTGTCTTACTCATCTCTTCTCTAATGTTTTCTCTAAAGTCAGAATTTCCTGGAATAAAACTATATTTATTATCGATCTGGTTGATATTTGAGAGTTCTTAGTTGCTGTTGGATTTTTGGAATAGACCATTGGAATTTTACTTTTTGTTAATCTCAGGGAATATAATATTAATTTGAGTGCAGAAAGACTAGAATTAGGGTAATTAATTGGTGTGATAATAGGTTTTTAAATATCTATGTAACCATAGACTTAGAAAAATAAAAAGTAGAAGAAACAGTAAGCAGATATAAGAATGTATTATGCATATTAAACAATATGAAAGTTATATAAAACTATGTAGAATATAAAAGTATAAATTATATTTTATTTTTTACATTATGTTTTTATCTTTTGCTCACTTTCCTAGAGTTTGTTTTATTTATTGATGTGAAAAGTACTCAGTATACTAAGATGCTCTCTCTTTTTCTTGTATGTTTACAAATATTTCCCTAGATTATTTGCCCTTTAAATTTGCTTATTATTTTTAAACATAAATTCTGGCATAGATGTGTAAAATAGATCCCTTTATATTTGCTATGCATCTTGAATGAGACTTAATGAAGAATTAATTCTTCAGTGTTAAATGGTCTGAGTTAAGGAATTTGTTTTTCTGGGTCAAGGGAAAGTTTAGAAAGCCAGAATGAGCCAGAATGAATGTAGCTGGTTATATATGATTGTTGGTTATAAGTAGATATTTTCCATATTAGAGAAAAACAATTGTTACTAGTAATTCACAAAGTTTTCTATCATGGAAGGAGGGCTAAATTTTATAAAAAATTTTCAGCATATATTAAGCTACTATACCAATTATATGTATATATATACACATATTTATAAATTTTGCATGCATATTTTTTCTTCTCTGACCTATTGATATATTTCATCAATAAACTTCTTAGTAATGAATCATCCATAAATTCTTTTGATAAACTTTATTGAAATTTTAATAACATAACATGGAATTTAATTGGCTTCTTTTTACTTGGATTTTCCCATGAATATTCATAAGTGAAATTAGTTAATAAGAGTGTTTCCTATATTGCTGATATGTAGCAACAGTATTAAATATTTTTTGCAATACTTTTTGAACAAAAAAGTTTCTGTGGTCAGGTAAGTATAAAAAATATTAACACATACTTTTTCTCTCAGAGATTAAAATAAACAATTTTGTAGGCAGTAGCTCTGCTGAATGTTTTTGTAATACGGAATTTTTTTTGAGGTTATTGGAAAATATATGTGTTTCTACTGTAATGGTTTTATTCAAACAACAAGTATGAATAGAGCTGGGAATGGAATGACAAAAAAGTAGACATGGTCCTTTTTCCAAGCACTGTGGAGTTGGGAGGTAACATAGGCAAGTAGATTGGCAATTACACTGTATAAGAATGAGAGACACCAGGATGCTGGGAGCACAGGGATTCCTGCCCAAATTTGGCGTGTATGCTGTATGCTTCTGTGGAGAGGTGCTGTGTGGGAGGGTGTGTGTGTGGGGGTGGTGGTGGTGGTAATCAGTGTAGGAGTTTCCAAAGTTAAAGTTAAAACTTATTAATATGCCATGTCCCAGTACAACTAGGAAGCATGCTTTTGAGATATGTCATCTTGGAGCTAAAGTATTCTTTATGTCAGGTTTTGATATAAAAGTAACATGTTTTTTTATTAAAAAGAACTTGTATACAACTGAGCACAACTTTGTGCTAACCCATATATTTCATATGAAATATTCTCATGTTGTTACTATCTCAATAGTCTCTACATGAAATATATTTTCCTCTAAGACTCAATAATTATCTAGAAACATTATTAATTTTTAAATGTTTAGATCTTTTCCTTTTATAGTCTTTTATGATTTATAGATTTATTGTTAAGAACAATGTTAAGAGAATATGATTTATACTTCTTTTCCTGTTATTTTAGGTCAATGGGGTTTATTTCTTTTTTGATAGGGAAAATAGGATCTCTATTGAAAGGGAAATATTTTAGATGAAAACATGGCCATATCCAATACCATGTTTAAGATTATAATATTTAAATAAACAAAAACTAGTAAAAATTCTTATTTTGCTGTGACAACACTAATAGTTGGCTCAAATTTGTCTTTTTGAATTGAATTTTTTTTGATTATACCTTTCTCTCTGTATAGGCTATAGTTTATTTATATTTACATCAATGATTGTTTTAAAATTAGATCTATTTACTACTACATAATAGATAATATTGTTGACATATGTTGACAACATTATTGTCATAATGTTGACCTTCTCAAACTTCTTATTAAAAGGAGAACAAGGACTACTGACTCTCTACTTGGAGAAAGAAATATGGCCCAAAGTTATTTCTTCCCCCCTCCAGTATACAGCCTTAAGACCTCGTTAAAAACCAAGATTATTGGCTGGACGCAGTGGCTCACACCTGAGATCCTAGCACTCTGGAAGGCCAAGGCAGGTGGGTTGCTTGAGCTCAGTAGTTCAAAACCAGCGGAAGCAAGACCCCTATCTCTAAAGTAGCTGGGCATGGTGGAAGGCACCTGTAGTCCCATCTGCCTGGGAGGCTGAGGCAAGAGGATCACTTGAGTCCAAGGGTTTGAAGTTGCTGAGAACTACCATGCCATAGCAATGTATAGAGGGTGACTGAGATTCTCTCTCAAAACAAAAAACAAAAAATTCTCAAGATTATTATGAAATAGTTACTCTTTGACCATAAAACTTTTATCTTCAGGAATTATTTAGCTTATACATCCAATTTTGAAACAATGTTTACACAGTTGTTATCTAACTAATATATTTAATTTGTTTCAAAATTCATCAAACTTGGCTCCTGAGTCAAGTTTAATTCCTAAGTTTTCTTAGTAATATTCTGAACATGGGGTCATGTCTGTTATATTTTCTGAGTTATACATAGTTGAAAATCTCTTCCTGGTAATTTCACAGTTGGTTGATGCAACCTTGCTAAGCATAGAATACAGAAACAATAAGCTTTTGCCATTCAAAACATAGACACTGTTTTACTGTTTGGCACATGCAATATTGCAGAGATGTGTAACATCAGTTTGAATGATTTTATTTGTTGACTTTTTTCCTGTCTGATTTTTTTTCTTTATTATTCTAGAAAATAAACATCTGAGGTTGGTCTAGATAGAGGGGAAAGGTCTTTCTAATATGGGTAAAAAATTAAGGCTTGCTTCATGTGAAAAATTTTTTTCTTCCCATTTATAGGTGCTGTTATTGCATTTTCCCTGATGCTCTATTTTCTGTTCTGGGAATACTTACAATTCTCTTTAATCTGGTTTCTCTACATGTTTGAATTTCTTTTTCTGTTTTTATTTCTACTTGTTTTTATTCTTCATTTTGAGATAGCTTTTAAAATTGATCTAAGTAATTGATCTCATGGACACAGAGAGTAAAATGATGGTTACCAGAGGCTGGGGAAAGTAAGGAGAAGAGGAATAAACTGGGGTGGTTAATAGGCACAAAAATAAAATTAGATAGATAAAATGAACAATATTTGATAGCACAATAAAGAACTCAAATTAGAAATCCCATTTGATCCTGCAATTCCATTACTAGGCATCTACTTAGAAGAAAAAAAAATTCTTTTATCATAAGGACATTTGCACTAGACTGTTTATTGTAGCTCAAAAACATGGAAACAACCTAAGTGCTAGCCAACCCAGGAATGGATTAACAATCTGTGGTATATGTATGCCGTGGAATACTATTCAACCATTAATAAAGAAGGGGACTTTACATCTTTTGTATTAACCTGGCTGGATAGAACACATTCTTATTAGTAAAACATCACAAGAATGAAGAAGTAAGAATCCAATGTACTCAATTCTAATATGAAGGCAGTGGATGATCTAATACAAGGGGTGGAGTAGGGGAATGAGAATAGGGAAGGGGGGGGAGGAGGAAGATGGGGGTCACAATGTATGGCACACCTCCTGGTGGGCAGGACAAAAATTATAAGAGAGACTTTACCTAAGAAATGCAATCAGTATAAGCTAATTCTTTGTACCCTCAATGAATCCTAAATAATAAAAAACGAATAAAGAAACAAAAAGCCAACAATAAAGTGACTATAATCAAAAGAAAGTTAAGATATACTTTAAAATAACTAAAAGAGTGGAACTGGAATGTTTCTCACACAAAGAAATAAATTTATGAGTTGATACAGATACCTCAATTAGACTGATTTGATTAACTCACATTGTAGGCCATTATCAAAACATTATGTCTGTACTTTAAAGACATACAACTATTATATACCTATAATAACTGAAAATAGAAAGATTTTTTAAATGAAAAAATAAATAAATTTAAAAAGAGAAAAATAAATTGACCTAAGTAAACAATGTTTCCATTTTCTACAGTGATCATAATGCTCTTTATTGCTTTCCGTTTTAATTACATAAATGAAGTTCTCCATTTCCATTTATTCTAAAATTTTATTTTAGCCAGTCTTTTGTGAATCTATTTTGATTCTTCCTCTCTGGTAACTGTACTTATTTTCCCAGTTCCAGTTTATTGATACTTACTGTCATCCATGGAAAGAAATGAAGATATATTCTCTAAATTTTATTATGGATTACAGAAATATTTTTCACACATATATTTTTATGAAACTTTTTATATTCTATAAATTAGAGGGAAAAGAGCTGATATTGGTGATTCCAGATTAATTATCCTTGCATGAGAAATTTGAGTGTTTACCAATTAAAAATGTGAATCAACTGTCTTTATAACCTACCCTTGTCATAAATGGAACCAGAGATCAATTCAGGCAGTCTCCTGCCTCTTGCAACTTACTTTCTTCCACTCCCACACTCAAGATGGCTTATTATAAAGGTCCTCAGGCAGTGTTCTTTCTGTGTCTACCCTGTCTTATACAAAGCTTATCCTTACATAACCAAACATTTCAGACACAACTTGTCTTTTAGCCTCCCACTCTACTTTCTGTTGCAATGCATGCTGGGACTGTGGTCTTCTAAGGATGCAGGAAAAGGGATGTGGCTTCTTAGCTTTTGGGACATGGCTGCCCATCTTTCTAAGTGCTGCAACCTCTTGATCCAGGATGTAAAGCAAGGAATATGGATGAATCAGTCTTTTTCTGTCTTCTCTGTGCCTATTTTCAACTTGTTCTGAGTATAGAGCAAGTATTGTGTGCTTTAAAAATAAAATCCCTAAGCCAACCCCTTTCTATTGTAGTTAGTAGAAATTCCCTTCCCACATGGCATCTGGCTTCTGTTAACTTTTGTTTGCATTGTTATCTCTAATTTTTGTATTTATCTTTAACTCATTTATATTCTTTTTTTTTTTTTTTGAGACAGAGCCTCAAGCTATCCCCCTGGGTAGAGTGCCATGGCATCACAGCTCACAGCAACCTCCAACTCCTGGGCTCAAGTGAGTCTCCTGCCTCAGCCTCCCAAGTAGCTGGGACCACAGGTGCCCGCCACAACGCCTGGCCATTTTTGGGTTGCAGCCATCATTGTTGTTTGGTGGGCCTGGGCTGGGGATTCGAACCTGTCACCTTAGGTGTATGTGGCTGGCGCCTTAGCCACTTGAGCCACAGGCGCCGAGCCTTTCAGTCCACTTTTCATACTTTCATGTTCATACCTATCTATAAATACAAAGTCTTTTGTGAGAATAATAATTTTTTACAAAAACGGTGTCCCACTGTATATATATGTGTACTGTTTTGAGATTTACCCAGGTTGCTATACATAGATTTAGTTCAATTATACTATTTTTAATTTATCCTAGAGAGAAACTAATTCTTACTCATTTCTTATAGAATGGGGTAAACAAACAAACTGGGGTAAACAAAAAGCTACAGCCTTAAATGTAGTCATGAGGATCTTTTTAAGAGCTGTGCAGGGTCTAGAATTTTACCCTGCTTACAAGCTAACAAATAGAATAGTGTGCCGCAGTCTCAGAAGTCTCCTGTCTTCTCTCGGCATTCCCACATCAGTAGCAGACAAGCCTGGCAGCTTATAAGCAGCGTAAAATTTTAAGACCTTGCACAGATCTAACAGATCTAACTTTGAGTACTTTCTTCATGCCAGTGTAATAGTGACCCTCGATGGTTCGAGTTAGTTAACTCATGCTGTGGAGAAGTAGCAGAGCTCCTAATCTACTTGCTACCTGTGAGATCACAGACAAACAATTTAACTTCTCTGTGCATCCGTTTCCTTAAGGAAATGGGAATAATGGCAGTACCCACCTCAGGGGTTGAGGGTTCAATGAGATACTACTTGGTACGAATTCAGACTAGCACACAACAAGTGTTCAATAAATGTTAGTTCTAATAACTGAATACTCACAATGAACTAAGACATAGATGATAGCATCCTCATTTTATAGAAAAGCAGAGTTTAGAAGGTTAAGCAAGTTTTCCAAGGTCACTCAAATAGTCAAATGGCAGTGTTAAATAGGTTTGCAATGTGGAGCTGAGGATTCAAAGCCTGGGCTCTTCCCTTTATACAAAGCTACACTGCTGAAACATGAGGAGAGGAGCTTCTAATTCTGAAGATCCGATGCTACCTCACTATATAAACTTGTTCTTAAGAGAGCAGCCCGAATCCCTCAAACGTCCCAAACAATTCTGAAACCCTAACATATATGTAACCACCAGAGCATTTCCGAAGCAGAAAGGATATCAGAGACACAGGTGGGACGTGATCTCTCATCTGGTCAATTGGGAGGATTCCATTGCAAGTCATTTCTGCCTTGGTAGACACAAAAGATGGCATTACTAGGCCTGGGCAGTCACATAAGCAGAGGCCAGGCTCCACATACAGAGTCTGAAAGGCAAGGACAAGGTTTATGCTGGGCATACAGTGGATGAAGGGAAAAGAAAAGCCAAATGTGAGTAGCAAAGAACTATAGAAATACCTGGAAATGCTTTGTGTGCCCAGGGGTGGCAGATACAGATACTTTCTTGTTGCCCATGATGGTGTTGATTGTTGAGCTCTTACCAACATTAGGGTAGCCCACCTAGAAGAGACCCAGAAGTTCCCAAATAGTCACATGGTAAATCTATCAAAGACCCAAGATATCACACAAGTGGTAGTAACACTAGCCTGAGTTTCTAGTTATTTCAGAAGATGACCCGAACAGATGCTGGGTCTGTTGACAGACATCATTTTTTTTCTCCTCCTGTGGTGTGGGTATATTAACTAACTGCCATGGAAGTTGTATTTAACTCATGCTTGTGAAGCACATATAACTCACACATCTCTTTACTTTGGGAGCCACATGGGCCCCAAGGAAAAGTTTTCTTTTCTTTTCTTTTTTTTTTGAGACAGAGCCTCAAGCTGTCCCCCTGGGCAGAGTGCCGTGGCATTACAGCTCACAGCAACCTCCAACTCCTGGGCTCAAGCGAGTCCCCTGCCTCCGCCTCCCAAGTAGCTGGGACCACAGGCGCCCGCCACAATGCCCGGCTATTTTTTTGGTTGCAGCCGTCATTGTTGTTTTGGCGGGTCCGGGCTGGGGATTCGAACCTGCCACCTTAGGTGTATGTGGCTGGCGCCTTAGCCAGTTGAGCTATAGGCGCCGAGCCAAAGTTTTCTTTTCTACTGTAGCAGTCAACGTGTTAATTCAGACCCAGTGATGAATGGTCATACTATGTGCATTTTATTTTATAGGTGTTGCTGTTAGCAGAAGATGCTACAGTAAATCTCACCTCTGTGCCCCCATCTCCCTCGCTGCTCCATCTACAGGCAGTTCACAGTTTCCACTGCATCTTCCACACTGGCTGAAGGTGAGTGGTCATTTTAATAATCTCAACCAGGGGTCCTCAAATTTTTTAAACAGGGGGCCAGTTCACTGTCCCTCAGACCATTGGAGGGCTGGACTGCGGGCCCCGGGACAAGTTGGCTGCTAAGCAGGACAGGCAGTGGCAGCAAAAATACCTAGCAGGCTGGATAAATGTCCTAGGTGGGCTGCATGTGGCCCGCGGGCTGTAGTTTGAGGACTCCTGATCATAACATACAAATGTTTTTAATTTGTGGAAGGTGATCAGTATGTGTTTGTAGAATGAGTAAATTAACCTACACTCAGCATTTCTGGAGTAAGAAATTCAGAAAAAGAGAGAGGCTACTGTTTCCAGAAAAGTTGAAAAAAAAGTTGAAAAAAAAGTTGAGCCTATGGCTCAAAGGAGTAGGGCACTGGCCCATCTGCTGGAGGTGGCGGGTTCAAACCCAGCCCCGGCCAAAAACTGCAAAAAAAAAAAAAAAAAAAAAATAGGGCCAGGAGCAGTGGCTCACATCTGTACTCCTGGCACTTTGGGAGGCCAAGGGGTGGTGGGCAGGCGGTGAATTGTTTGAGCTCAGGAGTTTAAGGCCAGTCTGAGCCAGAGCAAGACCCTGTATCTAAAAATAATCAGGCATTGTGATAGGTGCCTATAGTCCCAGCTACTTGGGAGGCTGAGGCAAGAGATTCACTTAAGCCCAGTAGTGCTATGACACTACAGCACTCTACTAAGGGTGACAAAGTGAGACTTTCTCTCAAAAAAAAAATTAAAAATTAAAAAAAATAAGCTTACTTGTGAAGAACTTAAGGTTTATGATGCACATGGAAAGGAATTTTTAGCAATGCAGACAATGAAGACTTAAGGACAGGAGAAATTAATTAACTTCCCCAACGTTGTAACAAGTTAGTTTTTACTACAGAACTGAGAAACGCACTTAATGCCAGAGACAACTCTGTTAACTAGTACACTCAAATGTCAATCTACTTTAGTCATTTTAAGTAGGCTTTTTGGGGGGCAAGGAAGAGGGTTCAAAAATAATTAGAATGAGCTATATTTGAGTGGTCCCCAACCTTTCAGGCACCGGGGACCAGTTTCTCAGGAGACAGTTTTTCCATGCACACCGGGGGTTCATATTCTCATAAAGAGCACCTGACCTGAATCCCTTGCACACGCAGTTTACGCTAGGAGACTCTAATGCTGCAGCTGATGTGATAGGAGGCAGAGCTTGGGTGGTGATACAGGCCCACACTCATCTCCTCCTGCGTGGCCTAGTTCCTAACAGACTACAGATTGGTACCAGTCTGCAGCCTGGGAGGTGGGGACTGCAGCCGTATTTGACATGTAACTGAAGAGCTGTGAGAATTTTTTTTATTTTTTTGAGACAGAGTCTCAAGCTGTCGCCCTGGGTACAGTACTGTGGTGTCACAGCTCACAGCAACCTCCAACTCTTGGGCTTAAGTGATTCTCTTGCCTCAGCCTCCCAAGTAGCTGGGACTACAGGCGCCTGCCACAACACTGGGCTATGTTTTGGTTGTAGTTGTCATTGTTGTTTGGCAGGCCTGGGCTGCATTTGAACCCGCCAGCTCCGGTGTATGTGGCTGGCGCCTTAGCCACTTGAGCTACAGGCGCTGAGCCAGCTGTGAGACTTTAAATCAGTCATAATCTCCTCTTGGGATTTAGGAATTAGGGTTTATCTAGTTGGAGATATGATCTCCCTTTTCCTATTTGCTATGTAGCTTTTATACAACTAAAGCATCTGCCATATGCACATATTTTGCCTGGCCCCAAGATGCTGGGATTCTTCCCAATATGTAACTTGGAACGTTTACAGAGTCAGTTGGTAAAGATCACAGGATGCCAAAGGAACACTGGACCAGAAGTCTGGAGACAACATTAAAAGCTCTCTCATGGGCGGCGCCTGTGGCTCAGTGAGTAAGGTGCCAGCCCCATATACCAAGGGTGATAGGTTCAAACCTGGCCAAACTACAACAAAAAAACAGCCAGGTGTTGTGGTGGGCGCCCGTGGTCCCAACTACTCAGGAGGCTGAGGCAAGAAAATCGCCTAAGCCCAAGAGCTGGAGGTTGTTGTGAGCTGTGATGCCACAGCACTCTACCGAGGGCGACAAAATGAGACTCTGTGTCTAAAGAGAAAAAAAAAAGCAGGGCATGGTGGCAGATGCTTGTAGTCCCAGCTACTTGGGAGTTTGAGGCAAGAGAATTGCCTAGGCCCAAGAGTTTGAGGTTGCTGTGAGCTGTAATGTCACAGCACTCTATTGAGGGCGAAATAGTGAGACTGTCTCAAAAAAAAAAAAAAAAGCTCTCTCATTCTAGTCTCTCTTAGTAACATGATAGGAAGGAGACTGGAGAATATATTTAACATGAACAGGTATGTACACAATATAAGCCTCAAGGAAGTTCAATCTTTTGAGTTAAGCGCTGCCTGTCACTCTGCCTGATCCCAAGATGCCAGTGGGCAACAGAGGGCAGTAATGTTCCCTATGATGCCAGAAGCCTGACTGGTCACTGGGTCCTTGTGCAGCTATGGAAGGAATAACTACCTTGTGTGGAATAAAGGAATAAAGACCCTTGTGTGGTAAAATTTGATGATCTGCTTCATCTTACCAGCCCAACAGTAAGTTGGCCACCTTTCACCTTCTTCCCAGTGTGGAGCTGCTTAAAGAGCTCCAGTAATTCCTGCTTTGACACCAGGTGGCTAAAATTGCGTGTCTGCCTCTTCTGTGGGGCTCTGCTGGCCTGAGCCTCAGCGTCTGCTGCATGGCTCTTCCTCCAGTCCTGGCCACAGGCCTCTTCATCATGGACACTGTCTTCTTCTGAACATGTCTGCCAAGCTTCCTCCTCTTCCTCCTGACAGTCCTCATACTCAGTGTCATCTTCATCTGTAGTGGAGCCTTCGCTAAGTGAGAGAGAATCCCTGCCCAGGAGACTTCCGGTCTCAGTGGGGGGAATTTCAGACTCGTCACAACTGGAGTTTTCAGACTCAGTTGTGTTGTCTTCTCCATCATCTTTGTTTACTTGTTCCTGAGGAAATAACAGAAACCACAAAAGCTCAGAAGTATGTAACGACTACACTCTAGTCAGAATACTCAATAAGTCGGTTAAGATAACAGAGGACAAGCAAAGCTCTGAGACTAGGAACAGTGGATCCAGGAAGGAGATGGGCGAGCCTTTCAGTGTGAGGGTAGACAGCCAAACCATCAACAGTGGTGTTCTGTGGGAGGGGACAGGCAGCAGACCTTCATTTTTTATTTACATATTTCTATACTACTTGAATTCTGTACAATAACATGTGTTGCTTTTGTAATTTAATTTTTTTAAAAAATAGAGTTTCACTCTTTTGCCCAGGCTAGAGTGCCATGGTGTCAGCCTAGCTCCCAGCATCCTCGAACTCGTGGATTCAAGTGATCTTCCTGCCTCAGCCTCCCAAGCAGCTGGGACTATAGGCACCTGCCACCATGCCCAGCTAATTTTTCTAAGTAGAGATGGGGCCTCACTCTTGCACAGGCTGGTTTGGAACTCCTGAGCTCAAGGGATCCTCCTACCTCAGCCTCCCAGAATGCTGGGAGTACAGGTATGAGGCACCACACCAGGCCTAAAATAACTCTTCAAGGAAAGCAAGAGATCATTTGTACCCTCATATTAATCTGAAACAACAACAATAAAACAAAGGGAAAAGCCCATATGAAGCTGAACTCTTTGGCAGTACATTATTTTGCTTTGGACTGTAGAATAAAGCAAAGCATTTCTCATTAACAATAAAACCTTCTACATTCTCTTCTCTGCACAAAGTAAGGACACAATTTGTACTTCATTTTACATCTTTAAAAACAGTGGGTTTTGTGTTTTAAAAAGCTTCTATTCTTTTATAATTGGCTTTGATAAGGCAAAGCACTATGGAACACAGACCCCTATGTGTGCAGAAGCAGCAAAACTTAACTCCATGTGTGGAAATTATCAATGAAAGATTTCCTCTGAACAGAGGAAGGTAAAAATCTCTCCCTTTTAACAAGAATTAACATGGATGTGTTAATTCTTCTAATCTTTACTGACAACAATGCAGAAATAAGGCAATTTACAGTATTACTTTTTTGTTGTTGTTGAGACAGAGTCTTACATTGTTGTCCTGGGTAGAGGGCCATAGTGTCATAGCTCACAGCAACCTCAAATTCTTGGGTTCAAGTGATCCTCTTGCCTCAGCCTCCCAAGCAGCTTGGAGTACAGGCACCTACTGCAACACTCGGCTACTTTTTCTATTTTTAGCAGAGACTGGGTCTCACTCTTGCTCAGGCTGGTTTTGAACCCCTCAGCTCAAGTAATCTACCTGCCTCACTCTCCCCGAGTGCTAGGATTACAGGTGTGAGCCACTGTGCCCTGCCTAGTATCACTAATTCTTATCAACTGGGGAAAATCTGTTGGGATTTGAAGATGCACAACCTTTTATCATTTCCAAATAAATTAGCATTGTAGTGATCAGTAGTCACGGAACGGGAACACAGTTAAGTCGAACATGTATTCAAAATTTTAGGAATGCAGAGATAAAAGACAAAAGGTCAGGAAAAATAGGTATGATTTCACAAGCATGCCTGGCACTCACGCAGAAACCCGGGTTACAAGAGCACCATAAAATTGGAGGAACTCTCTATGATAAATGAGCAACGAATGTAAAGAAGTCAGGGTGTCCTTCCTCACTGTGAACTCTTCTGAATCATTTTAAAATATAAAAGAGGCATAAAAATAAGAATGCAGGCTTGGCGCCTGTGGCTTAAGTGGCTAAGGTGCCAGCCACATACACCTAACGTGGCGGGTTCGAATCCAGCCTGGGCCTGCCAAACAACAATGACGGCTGCAGCAACAACAACAAAAAAATACCCAGGCATTGTGGCGGGTGTCTGTGGTCCCAGCTACTTGGGAGGCAGAGGCAGGAGACTCGCTTGAGCCCAGGAGTTGGAGTTTGCTGTGAGCTGTGATGCCACAGCACTTTACCCAGGGGGACAGCTTGTGGCTCTGTCTCAAAAAAAAAAAAAAAAAAAAAAAAAAAGAATGCAAATTGAACATGACTAAGCAGAAGAAAAACTACGGCCACAGACTACTGCCATACCAGGCTGAACGTGCCCAATCCTGTCTGACCTTGGCAGCTAAGCATGGTCCAGGCTGGTTCACACTTGGATGGGAGAAAAACTATGGCTAGAAGCAGTTCAGCTTCACAGAATTCCTGAAGACAACAAAAGGACAGTAGTGGTTGTGTTTAAAAGAGCCAGGCATGGTGGTGCGTCCCTGTACTTCCACCTATTCAGGTGGCAGGATCACTTGAGTCCAGGAGATTGAGTCCAGCCTGGGCAACACAGAAATCCCATCTCTTAAAAAAGAAAAAAAAAAAAAAACTTGAAAGAAAGAAGAAAAAGCCATTCTTTGGGGGAACACAGCACGATTTAAAGATAACCAAGGGAAAACAGAGCTACTCAACACAGGAAAATGTTACAATTTCTCCAAATTGAACAGTAGGAGAAGAACCTCACTTTTTTTTCTTTTAGAGACAGTCTCACTCACTTTGTTGCCCTCAGTAGAGTGCCGTGGCATCAGAGCTCACAGCAACCTTCAACTCTTGGGCTTAAGCAACTCTCTTGCCTCAGACTCCCAAGTAGCTGGGACTACAGGTGCCTGCCACAACGCTCGGCTATTTTTTAGTTGCAGTTGTTTAGTTGGCTGGTGCCATAACCACTGTGCTACGGGTGCGGAGCCAAGAACCACACTTTGATAGAAAACAATAAATATCAAGCTGCTTTTAATAAGGTCATGTTTGATACCTAAACTACAGAGGTGGTCACAAATACGACCTCGTAATCAGAGAAATCAGAGAGTAGGGATTTCAGAAGAACTGGGAGAGGTAAATGGTATCAAACTTCTAAAAACAAAGAATATCTTCTATTAGCTACACAGTTGATCCAGAGATTGATATTAAAATGATTACACACATTAGCCAGTGATCCTTAAAAATAAGACAGTTATCGACAGGAAGCAATAAGGGCTTCCTGAAAACAGATCAGGCAAACAGCCTCATTTCCCTGTGGAATCTATGACTTGCTTATTAATCCCTTTTTCACTTTTGATAGAGTTATTGGGTTAGTGCATCAGGACAGCAATATAATAATAAATAGGTACTAAAAACTTCAGCAAAATACTGACTTCCAGGACAGATTTCAAACAACAGAAATAATGGTTTAAGAGGGCAAACTATGAAGTCAGATTGCCTCAGGATGTTAAGTATCCATATCTATTGCTGAGAAAATTAAAGGAATCAAATATGTTAAGTATTTAGGCTGGGAGTGGTGACTCATGCTTGTAATCCCAGCACTCTGGGAAGCCAAGGTGGGCGGACTGCTTAAGCTTACAAGTTCAAGACCAGCCTGAGATAGTGCGAGACCCTGTCTCTAAAAAGATAGCCAGGCTTTGTAGCAGGTGCCTGTAGTACCAGCTACTTATGAGGATTGCTCGAGCCCAAAAGTCTGAGGTTGCTGTGAGCTATGATGCCATGGTACTCTACCAGGGGCGTAGTGAGACTCTGTCTCAAAAAAAAAAAAAATTAGAAAATAAGTTTTTATTAACTGACTAATTTTATGGGTCAGATTCTATAATAATTATTATAGTCTTATGCATATCCATATTCATGTTAAAATGCTCAGTACACAGTGCTGATTTTTAAGTTTACAAAAGCTCAAAGAGCTCTAGCCTTGGTCCTATTCTATTTTAAAATGTATCAATGACTTGGCTCAGCGCCTATAGCTCAACCGGCTAAGGCGCCAGCCACGTACACCTAAGGTGGCGGGTTCGAATCCCCAGCCCGGACCCACCAAACAACAATGACAGCTGCAACCAAAAAATAGCCGGGCGTTGTGGCGGGCGCCTGT